>JANAVB010016197.1:46207637-46425137 GCA_029216955.1 Iris pallida | reverse complement strand
TATTGTTGAGAGTTAGAGTGTTAGTAAGCAATGTTGAGATATCGTATGTTAGTAGGGTAGAGGTTAAGGTATTTGATATATGAGATAAGGTATTAGATACTTCAAGATATGAAGTTAGAGTATCAAGATACCATGGCATGGTATCGAGATACGAGGGCATGGTATTAGGATACCATGTTGAGGTAGAAAAGTGCCTAGAAACTAAGGTAGAGGCTTGGTAGTGAGTTTACCTTGGTAAGGTAATGGGGTAGAGGTTAAGGTAATTACCTATAACTAATGTATGAGTTTAACAGTTTAAGATATAGTTAGAAATTGTTTTCCTTGGTTGGTAATGGTCAGGATTAGTGCTCTTAGACTAGTTTTGACCTCGGTTGACCGTTTTGACCAAAAGTCAACAAAAGTCAACCGAAAGTCAAACTTAGCCTAAAAGTGACTACAACTTGACCGGACTCAACCAGAGTTGACCAGTTGAATGAAAGTCAATTGTTGGTCAACATTTGACTAGTTTAACCTAGAGTTGACCCAGAGTTGACAAGTTGACCAAAAGTCAACTGTAAGTCAACCTTTGACCCAGTATGACCTAGTTTGATTTGGATTGACTTCCTGTGACCTTGTTTGTTCTAGTTTAGCTAAGTACCTAGTATGACCTAGTATGACCTAGTTTGGCCCAGTATGACCTAGTTTGACTTAGACTTGCATATCATGACTTAATTAGCTTTCCTTTCATTATTAAACCCTGTTTTGACTTATGGTATCTCATCTTTAGGTCTGTGATTACTCTGAGCATCTGTTCACCTTATCAGCTCAGGATCACAGGCGAGTACATTCACTGATAGTTTTTATTGTCTTGATATCTGCTATATCCGATTCAGTTGTAGTGTCTTACTTGATTTTTCGACACGATAGTTCACGGACTAGTATACGTCGGATCATGACATGAGATGTTGTTCCTGGATTTTCTTGGTATATTGGTATATTTTCTGTCTTATTTCATGTACTTGTATAGACACCGATTTCTGAGAGGTAGTAGCTACCCTCTTAGGGAATCCCGTGTCATGACGTGTCATGTCCGGATCCATTATACTATTCAGAGATGAGGAATTATTAGGGGCTATGTGATCAAGCTACCCTGTCACTATATTCTTGTGCTTGTGCCACCCTCACTTCACGTAGGGTGTAGCGAGATCTTATTCCTTGTGCTCGTTATCCAGGTTGGCCGGCATGACCCTTTCCAGTAATTTTCTTGTGATTGACGGGCCAAGTGGATAGCTTGTCCTGTTTTCCAAGCCGATCACATAACGCTCTAATAATTTATGGCACATTTTATATTTACTTTATTACATCATATATCCTACTCAGTTCTACATTCAGTACTTTTCTCACCATGTTATGATATTCAGTACTCACATCCTGTTATATATTTCCTGTTGATTTTGTCTTGTATTTCATTATGATTGTCTCTTATAGAATTTGTCAATTCATATGGAACTATTGTTAGTGTTTGTACTTGCTCATTTTTCTGACAGGATACCGTTGATATATTATAGATGATTCTGAGGCAGACTGCTCGACCTAATATGGGGTCGAGGTAGATGGAGACTTAGTCCAGGACTGTGGCCTGGTAGTTGAGCCACTAGACTTTGCACACCTGGACTAGTATAGCTTAGTTAGGTTTGCCTGGACTGCAATCCAGTTAATATTTTCAGACTATAGTTTTTATATTATATTTTGAGTTTCTGTGATGTGTTTATATCTCTGGGCTTGTGTTGGATCTTGAACTCTTTTCCAGTTTTTCATTCTATCATATTTCTATTTCGTGCTATCTATCCTAGTTTATTCTTGTGATTGAGTTATGCCATATTATACCTCCGTACGGAGATGATAGGTACCCTTATATTTTGTCTAGTTGTAGTATTTATAGATGACCTATACAGCGTTCTACCGTCGATTCTGCGGCGTAGGCTGGACGTACCCACGTGCTCGTACCCCTAATCAGGGTACGGGTCGTGACACGTTTTTCTGGTGGCCATGCAGGTCTGTGTCGCAATTAGTACGATCTCGTAATGGTGCTCGACTTAGAGTACTAATTACGAGCCTGCGACTAGGACATAGGATCTAGGATATGATAGGAGTTAATCACATTTTAGGAAAATCCTGATCTTTTGATTACCATGACAACTCTTCTTACATTGAATTTAATTGTCTTTCCTTGATATTTCTTATCATGTGCCATATTGATTCCTTGTTTCAATCTATCATCAGGATGACAATTACTTGCTCTCAGGCAGCAGGACCTAGTGCTGTTCCAGAGAGGCCCGATCCAGTAGGACTTCTACCTCCAGCTGCGGGACCGTCTATAGTCATTCTTGAGACCCTTCTACCGCTACCTCCGCTACCGACGGATGCACAGCAGATGATGGCCCTTCTACAGTAGATGATGCAGACCCAGAGGGCCTAGGCAGAGGGACAGCAGCATCAGGCTGACGCATCCCACCGCCAGACAGAGGTGCTACGATAGAGTATGGAGAACTCCCACCAGCTGCAGATGGCAGCAGTTGAGAGGGTAGTCTCAGGTACAGTTCAGGGTGCGCCAGTTCAGCAGCAGAATCAGGGGAGGCCTGATACATGTCTGGATTTCAGGAAGATGAACCCGAGGGACTTCAAGGGTACCGAAGGTATCCTGTATGCTGATGACTGGTTGGAGGACGTCCAGAGGAGCCTGGAGTTAGTAGAGGTTCCGTGGGGACTATGGGTGACATCTGCGGCTAGCCAGTTTTTCGACACCGCTTTGACATGGTTCCTGACAAACCCTCAGGTGTCAGTGAGGAGTATATTATGAGAGAACTTCAGGCGGCTCTTTAAGGAGAAGATCTACCCCGACGTGGCTCTTACAGCTCTGGAGGCCTAGTTCGTCGGATTGGTGCAGGGAAACTCGTCGGTGGACGAGTATGCAGCGGAGTTCTTCCGTTTGAGTAGGTTTGCACCAGATCTGATCCAAAATGAGGGGTATAAGGCCCGCAAGTTTCGGAGGGGCCTTATTCATGCTGTTCGTACTCGTACTTCCGGGCGATGCGATGTGACCTTCGAGCAGATACTGATGGAGGCACAGATAGCAGAGGAGGACTTCGGCCTTAAGCCGAAGAGGAGCAGCGATGTTCTCGGAGCGAGCTCTAGTGCGGGGCCGGCGAAGCGCCCTCACTTTCAGCAGAGGTAGTTTCAGCAGCAGCCTCAGTTACAGATTCAGCAGGCACCAGTATGTGCCCACCAGCACCAGGGATAGGGCCAGAGGTAGACTACTCCGTGCGGCTTGTGCAGGAAGCCGGGACACAACCGAGAGGCCTGTAGGAAGAGGTTGGGCGTATGTCTATACTGTGGGGCGCCCGACCACCAGCTGAAGGATTGCTACGTTCGTGGAGTCCGAGGAGGCCAGGACAGAGTATAGCAGGCTAGGGGAGGCCAGCAGGGGCGAGCTTTCGCCATGACAGTCGAGGACACACAGGCAGTAGCAGCGCAGATTGCAGGTTCCAATCTTCGATTACATTACCGTATTTGCCTCCTTATATCTGTCTTAAAATTCGATTCTATCTGTTCCTTGTCAATTGATCAATTTTGTTCTGTTATTCATGTGATATGATTTTGATTTTTCCTCTGAGATGTCGTATGGGCTAGGTCACCTCGATTATGGGATTTTAGAGTCTTCTATGGTCATATTAGCAGGCATAGTGAGGACATATAGTCGGATTATGGACGTATTTCTCGGGTGTGGGAATTTAAGGTTTTTGCGTCCAAGCATGCGGTAATACAAAATTTTTAAAAACCATTATTCTAGAGGTATGTACCTTAGTCGAGGACTCTGTGATTATCGTAGCCCTGCTCACTAGCATGACGAAGATTCTGAGTATCATGATTTTGGACAGACGCATACGATTATCGAACTGCATAATTTTGAGACTATGATTGTTGGGGGTTTGACCTAGAAGGAGTACGACCATCTTAATTTCGAGGAACTTGTAGCACCCAGTTTCTAAATTGAGGGTAATTTTGACTTTTGTAATTTTAATCATTTATTTATCGACATTTAAATCATGATATAATTTTGGAGATTTTTTTTATTATCATTTTAGAACTAATTAATGCCATAACTTGTGATTTTGATGTGTTGCTAGTAAAACCCTAGAGACTGCTTGACCTAGAGCCTAACCATGTGATTAGAATATTTTTAATGTCATTTCTGTCCTAAGGGTATTTTGGTCATTTGACCTCTTTGAATTATTTTGATATTTATTGCATTGGTGATTGTTAATTTTGATTTTTGATAGGAGTGATTTTGTGTTGGTTTTGTGTCCGTATCGGACACGTATCATTTTTTATTTACAAGTGTTTGATGTGCCTCAAAGAGATTTTTATTTATTTGCTGATTTTTTTTGAAAAGTATTTGAATGTGATTGTTTTCTGCATGTATTTCCTGTGAATGCTTTGTTTTAATTTCGAGAATGAAATTTGTAAGGTGGATAGATTTGTCACCCCCAGTTTTCAAGAACAGGAGTATTTTGCTCATTTTTTATTTTTGAATATTTTTGGATTTATTTTATTATTTATGATATTGTTTTGGGGTTATTTGAGTCGGGTTCGAATTTTAACTCAATCCGACTTGTATCGGAGACCCGGGGTAGCTTTGACTCTAGTGGGACCCATTCATTAGTTAAACATGGCCCACATGATAATATTTAAGTTAGTATAGTTAGACTAAATATTCATGACTAGGTTGGGTTGATTAGAGACTCAAACTAGACTATTTTAGCCCCAAACCAAAACCTAATTTAAATTGAACCAATAGGAGTCATTAGAGGGCATTTTGGACATTACCAAATGGGGACACCAAGCCATATGTGGCCGAAGGAGGGTGAGTCACCTTCTTTTGTTCTTAGGCATAAATTTTCTCTCTCCTTTGTTCTTCCCCAAATTTGAGAAGAACCTCCATTGATTTCATCCCCAAATCAATCCTTTCCTCCATCAAATCTTCATCATTTCTTCTCTACTCTATGAAGAGAGGGTGCTAACCAAGTTTGGGAGATTTGGCATTGGTTCGTGTCCTTTTGGAGATCTCTTCGTGTCGGTGCCGTATCGGAAGGAGTTCCTTGAGATTTTGCCTCCCGGAAGGTAAAATCTACCCTCTAAATCGAACTCTCATGCATTTAGGAATGTTTTTAACCCGTAGGAATCACCCCCATGGTTGTGTCTCCATTTGTGTCCATTTTGTGTCCATTTGGAGATATTAGGAGTGTCCTTGATGTGTTGTTGTGTCCATATGGGAAACCCCCAATATTGGACACACTTGTGTTTGACTTTATGTTTAAATAATTTAATACATGTTTTAATCTCAAATTTTAAATGTTAGAAATATTGTTCTTGAGTCTCCTTACTTATTCATTCATGTATCTTATATGTAGATATAAATTGTGTGTGTGTGTGTGTGTGTGTGTGTGTGTGTGTGTGTGTCTTTATATCTGAGAGTATATATATATATATATATATATATATATATATATATATATATATATATATATATATATATATATATATATATATATATATTTATGTATATATATATATTTTTTAAAAATATTTTTTTTTATGTATATATATATATATATATATATATATATATATATATATATATATATATATATATATATATATATATATATATATATATATATATATATATATATGTATTGGTAGATATGTGTGTGTCTATATATATATATTTTTTATATATATATAAAAAATATATATATAGACACACACATATCTACCAATACATACATATATATATATATATATATATATATATATATATATATATATATATATATATATATATATATATATATATATATATATATTTTATATATGTGTGTGTCTATATATATATATATTTTATTTTTATATAAATATATATATATATATATATATATATATATATATATATATATATATATATATATATATATATATATATATATATATATATATATATATATATATATATATGTAGGTGTGTGTTTGGAGTTGAGAGTGAGAGAGTGATATGGAGAGTGGTATGAGGGTGTGTGTTTGTTGTGGAGTTGAGGGATATAGAGAGTGAGAAGAGAGAGTGTTAGAGAGATGGATAAAAGAGAGAGTGATAGAGAGTAGAGAGGAATGGAAGTGAGCAGTGAAGGGGGGAGGAGCTGCTGTCCATGGTAGTAGCAGGAACAGCAGTAGCTGTTGTCCTCGGGACAGCAGCAGGGCATGTTAGCATGCAGCAGTAGCTGCTGCAACATGCAGCAATAGTAGCAGTTCATATCAGCCCCCCCTTTTTCCCAATTCAGCCATTCATCCATTCATCCATTCATCCATTCAGCATTCATTCATTCATTCATCCATCCATCCAATCCCTTCATCCATTTAGCCATTCATTCACCCAATCCATTCATTAAATCCATTCATTCATTCAATCCATTCATTCTTTTCATTCAATTCAGCCCACTAATCCCTTCCATTTCAGTCTCATATTCAGTCCCTTGTTGGTATCAGTAAACACATATTCAGCCCCTAACCAATTCACTTAAATCCATTTCATCTATGTATATCAGTCCATCTCCACATCCATTCACATAAATATTTCTTTCCAATTCAGTCCTACACTTCCATTTCCCACCATACCAGTCCATTCATTCCATCATCCATTTCATTCAACCCATTCACAATACATTCATTCACCGTATTCATACCAGTCCATATATTTACCTCATTCACATAGATTTCAGTCCTATATGTATCATTCATCCCATTTTCCCCACTCCATTTCACATTCACTCCACTTCACTTCTTTCACTCACACTCTTAATTTCCTATTTTGAGTTTGTATGTGTGAGTGTCTATGAGAGGTTAAATAGGAAGTTAGTGAGGGAAAGGTTAGTATGCTAGTAGGGTAAATAGGATATGGGTTGTGTTAGGGAAGTTAGATGGAGAGTTAGTATTGTTGAGAGTTAGAGTGTTAGTAAGCAATGTTGAGATATCGTATGTTAGTAGGGTAGAGGTTAAGGTATTTGATATATGAGATAAGGTATTAGATACTTCAAGATATGAAGTTAGAGTATCAAGATACCATGGCATGGTATCGAGATACGAGGGCATGGTATTTGGATACCATGTTGAGGTATAAAAGTGCCTATAAACTAAGGTAGAGGCTTGGTAGTGAGTTTACCTTGGTAAGGCAATGGGGTAGAGCTTAAGGTAATTACCTATAACTAAGATATGAGTTTAACAGTTTAAGATATAGTTAGAAATTGTTTTCCTTGGTTGGTAATGGTCAGGATTAGTGCTCTTAGACTAGTTTTGACCTCGGTTGACCGTTTTGACCAAAAGTCAACAAAAGTCAATCGAAAGTCAAACTTAGCCTAAAAGTGACTAGAACTTGACCGGAGACAACCAGATTTGACCAGTTGACTGAAAGTCAATTGTTGGTCAACATTTGGCTAGTTTGACCTAGAGTTGACCCAGAGTTGACCGAAAGTCAACTGTAAGTCAACATTTAACCCAGTATGATCTAGTTTGACTTGGATTGACTTCCTATGATCTTGTTTGTTCTCGTTTGGCTCAGTATGACCTAGTATGACCTAGTTTGGCCCAGTATAACCTAGTTTGGCCCAGTATGACCTAGTTTGACTTAGACTTGCATATCATGACTTAATTAGCTTCCCTTTCATTATTAAACCCTGTTTTGACTTATAGTATCTCATCTTTAGGTCTGTGATTATTCTGAGCATCTGTTCACCTTATCAGTTCAGGTCCACAGACGAGTACATTCACTGATAGTTTTTATTGTCTTGATATCTGCTATATCCGATTCAGTTGTAGTGTCTTACTTGATTTCCCGAAACGATGGTTCACGGACTAGTATACGTCGGATCATGACATGAGATGTTGTTCCTGGATTTTCTTGGTATATTGGTATATTTTTTGTCTTATTTCCTGTACTTGTATAGACACCGATTCCTGAGAGGGAGTAGCTACCCTCTTAGGGAATCCCGTGTCATGACGTGTTATGTCCGGATCCATTATACTATTCAGGGATGGGAAATTATTAGGAGCTATGTGATCAAGCCACCCTGTCACTATATTCTTGTGCTTGTGCCACCCTCACTTCACTTAGGGTGTAGCGAGATCTTATTCCTTGTGCTCGTTATCCAGGTTGGACGGCATGACCCTTTTCCAGTGATTTTCTTGTGATTGATGGGCCAAGTGGATAGCTTGTAATGTTTCCCAAGCCGATCATATAACGCTCTAATAATTTATGGCACATTTTATATTTACTTTATTATATCATATATCCTACTCAGTTCTACATTTAGTACTTTTCTCACCATGTTATGATATTCAGTACTCACATCCTGTTATATATTTTCTGTTGATTTTGTCCTATATTTCATTATGATTGTCTCTTATAGAATTTGTCAATTCATATGGAACTGCTGTTAGTGTTTGTACTTGCATTTTCCTGACAGGATACCGTTGATATATTACAGATGATTTCGAGGCAGACTGCTCGACCTACTATGGGGTCGAGGTAGATGGAGACTTAGTCCAGGACTGTGGCCTAGTAGTTGAGCCACTAGACTTTGCACACCTGGACTAGTATAGCTTAGTTAGGTTTGCCTGGACTGCGATCCAGCTAGTGTTTTTAGACTGTAGTTTTTATATTATATTTTGAGTTTCTGTGATGTGTTTATATCTCTAGGCTTTTGTTGGATCTTGAACTCTTTTTCAGTTTTTCCTTCTATCGTATTTCCATTTCGTGCTATCTATCCTAGTTTGTTCTTGTGATTGAGTTATGCCATATTATACCTCCGTGCGGAGATGACAGGTACCCTTATATTTTGTCTAGTTGTAGTATTTATAGACGACCTATACAGCATTCTATCGCCGATTCTGCGACGTAGGCTGGACGTACCCACGTGCTCGTGCCCCTAATCAGGGTACGGGTCGTGACACGTTTTTCTGGTGGCCATGCTGGTCTATATTACAATTAGTGCGATCTTGTAATAGTGCTCGACTTAGAGTACTAATTACGAGCCTGCGACTAGGACATAGGATCTAGGATATGATAGGAGTTAATCACATTTTAGGAAAATTCTGATCTTTTGATTACCATGACAACTCTTCTTGCATTGAATTCAATTGTCTTTCCTTGATATTCCTTATCATGTGCCATATTGATTCTTTGTTGCAATCTATCCTCAGGATGACGATTACTTGCTCTCAGGCAGTAGGACCTAGTGTTGTTCCAGAGAGGCCCGATCCGGTAGGACTTCCATCTTCAGCTGCGGGACCGTCTATAGTCATTCCTGAGACTCTTCTACCGCCACCTCCGCTATCGACGGATGCACAGCAGATAATGGCCCTTCTACAGCAGATGATACAGACCCAGAGGGCCCAGGCAGAGGCACAGCAGCATCAGGATGACACATCCTACCGCCAGACAGAGGTGCTATGACAGAGTATGGAGAACTCCCACCAGCTGGCGATGGCAGCAGTTGAGAGGGTAGTCTTGGGTACAGTTTCGGGTGCCCCAGTTCAGCAACAGAATCAGGGGAGGCCTGGCACATGTCTGGATTTCAGAAAGATGAACCCGAAGGACTTCAAGGGTACCGAGGGTATCCTGTATGCTGATGACTGGTTGGAGGACGTCCAGAGGAGCCTGAAGTTATCAGAGGTTCCGATGGGACTATGGGTGACGTCTGCGGCTAGCCAGTTTTTCGATATTGCTTTGACGTGGTTCCGGACAAACCCTCAGGTGTCAGTGAGGAGTGTATCATGGGAGAACTTCAGGCGGATCTTTAAGGAGAAGATATATCCCAACGTGGCTCTTACAACTCTGGAGGCCCAGTTCGTCGGATTGGTGCAGGGAAACTCGTCGGTGGACGAGTATGCAGCGGAGTTCTTCCGTTTGAGTAGATTTGCACCTGATCTGATCCAGAATGAGGGGTATAAGGCCCGCAAGTTTCGGAGGGGCCTTATTCATGTGGTTCGCACTCGTACTTTCGGGCGATGCGATGCGACCTTTGAGCAGATACTGATGGAGGCACAGATAGCCGAGGAGGACTTCAGTCTTAAGCCGAAGAGGGGCAGCGATGTTCTCGGAGCGAGCTCTAGTGCGGGGTCGGCGAAGCACCCTCACTTTCAGCAGAGGCAGTTTCAGCAGTAGCCTCAGCTACAGATTCAGTAGGCACCAGCACGTGCCTACCAACACCAGGGACAGGGCCAGAGGCAGACTACTCCGTGCGGCTTCTGCGGGAAGCCGGGACACAGTCGAGAGGCCTGTAGGAAGAGGTTGGGTGTATGTCTATACTGTGGGGCGCCCGACCACCAGCTGAAGGATTGCCACGTTCGTGGAGTCCGAGGAGGCCAGGACAGAGTGTAGCAGGCTAAGGGAGGCCAGCAGGGGCAAGCTTTCGCCATGACAGTCGAGGACACACAGGCAGTAGCAGGGCAGATTGCAGGTTCCAATCTTCGATTCCATTCCCATATTTACCTCCTTATACCTGTCTTGAAATTCGATTCTATCTGCTCCTTGTTAATTGATCAATTTTGTTTTGTTATTCTTGTGATATGATTTTAATTTTTCCTCTGAGATAAGTCGTATGGGCTAGGTCACATCGATTATGGGATTTTAGAGTCTTCTATGGTCATGTTAGCAGGCATAGTGAGGACATATAGTCGGATTATGGACGTATTTCTCGGGTGTGAAAATTTAAGGTTTTTACGGCCATGCATGCTACAATACAAAATTTTTAAATACCATTATTCTAGAGGTATGTATCTTAGTCGAGGACTCTGTGATTATCGTAGCCCTGCTCACTAGCATGACGAAGATTCTGAGTATCATGATTTTGGACAGACGTATACGATTATCGAACTGCATGATTTTGAGACTATGATTGTTGGGGGTTCGACCTAGAAGGAGTACGACCATCTTATATTTCTTGTACTTGTATAGACACCGATTCCTGAGAGGGAGTAGCTACCCTCTTAGGGAATCCCGTGTCATGACATGTCATGTCCGGATCCATTATACTATTCGGGGATGGGGAATTATTAGGGGCTATGTGATCAACCACCCTGTCACTATATTCTTGTGCTTGCGCCACCCTCACTTCACGTAGGGTGTAGCGAGATCTTATTCCTTGTGCTCGTTATCCAGGTTGGCCGACATGACCCTTTTCAGTGATTTTCTTGTGATTGACGGGCCAAGTGGATAGCTTGTCCTGTTTCCCAAGCCGATCACATAACGCTCTAATAATTTATGGCACATTTGATATTTACTTTATTACATCATATATCCTACTCAGTTCTACATTCAGTACTTTTCTCACCATGTTATGATATTCAGTACGCACATCCTGTTATATTTTCTGTTGATTTTGTCTTATATTTCATTATGATTGTCTCTTATAGAATTTGTCAATTCATATATAACTGCTGTTAGTGTTTGTACTTGCTCATTTTTCTGGCAGGATACCGTTGATATATTACAGATGATTCCGAGGCAGACTGCTTGACCTACTATGTGGTCGAGGTAGATGGAGACTTAGTCCAGGACTGTGGCCTTGTAGTTGAGCCACTAGACTTTGCACACCTGGACTAGTATAGCTTAGTTAGGTTTGCCTAGACTGCGATCTAGCTAGTATTTTTAGACTGTAGTTTTTATATTATATTTTGAGTTTCTGTGATGTGTTTATATCTCTAGGCTTGTGTTGGATCTTGAACTCTTTTCCAGTTTTCCCTTCTATCATATTTCCATTTCGTGCTATCTATCCTAGTTTGTTCTTTTGATTGAGTTATGCCATATTATACCTCCGTGCGGAGATGACAGGTACCCTTATATTTTGTTTAGTTGTAGTATTTATAGATGACCTATACAGCATTCTACCGCAAATTCTGCGGCATAGGCTGGACGTACCCATCTGCTCGTGCCTCTAATAAGGGTGCGGGTCGTGACATGTTGCAACTCGCTCGATGATCTCGAAGGGGCCTACAAATCTCAGGCTCAACTTGACTTTAACGCCGAACCGCATCACACCACGCATGGGCGTTACTTTCAGAAACACGTGGTCCCCGACCAAAAACTCTAGCGGTCGTCGGCGAAGATCTGCGTAGCTCTTTTGTCGACTTTGCGTGATGCGAAGTCTATCTCGGATCAAGCGGACCTTTTCGACGGCCTGCTCCACTAGTTTCGGTCCAAGCACTTGTCGCTCTCCGACTTCATCCCGGTATATTGGTGAACGACACTTCCTCCCGTAGAGCGTTTCATATGGAGCCATCTGAATGCTCGACTGATAACTGTTGTTATACGCAAATTCCGCAAGCGGCAAATGCGTATCCCAACTAGTCTTTAAATCGATCGCACACAGACGCATCATATCTTCTAAGATTTGATTTACTCTCTCCGTCTGACCGTCTGTTTGGGGGTGGTACGCCGAACTAAAATTTAGTTTGGTCCCCATCGTCGCTTATAGGCTCGTCCAAAAATGCGATAGGAATCGCCCGCCTATGTTGTCTATGTCCGAAATTATTGAGGCCGGTACCCCGTACAGTCGAACAATCTCGTCGATGTAGATTTGTGCTAACCGATCGACGTTCCATCCTACTTTAATTACGATGAAGTAAGCCGACTTGGTCAATCTATCAACAATGACCCAAATCGCATCATTCCCCCGCGGCGTCTTCGAAAATCCCATAATGAAATCCATCGAGATGTTGTCCCACTTCCACTCGGGAATTGTCATGCCCCAGAACCAGAATACTGGAGAGCGGAGGAATGACCAGGCAGCTACGTATTACAGGTAGAGAAATACCGTATAATACGATCAATGCTGTCTAAAAGACGAGGGGGTGCATACTACATAAAAGTCTCACTATGGTCACTTCGCATCTATTGTCTCAATAATTCAAACCAAAAATAGTAATAGAGAATATGTAAGATAAAGCAGTAAGGCATCCCAAACGCTCAGTCAAAATGTTCTTGAGATCTGGCTTTACAAAATATAGCCAGATGATGTAGCAAAGTATACACAATTGTTATCAGCTGTAGCCTGACTTAGTTACAATTATGTAAAAGTACGTACAAGACAATCCGACTAACATGTCGGTGCCAAACGGCAAAGTATAAAGTAAGTAACAAAACGAGCGGGGAAGTAAGGAACCCACTCGAGTCCTCCTGCGATCATTCCTCTAGTATTGACCATCTTGGAGGTGGAAGTAATCTGAGTCCTCGGGAACCGGCTCTAAATCTGGCCATGCAAAACCAGAGAGGTTAGACCTCTAATAGCAAGCACCGCAAGGAAGCACGATAAAGAATTAGAACCAGTAATAAGGAAATATGATAAATAGATCTCTACTTGCCACTGGGATTCACATAACATCACGACACTTTGAACCAAGTTCCCAACCAAACAAGGACAGAAGTTGGCCCGTAATGTCCTGACATTCTGATCATCTCAGTTAGATAACAGAGTAGGTACAGTACACAAAGAAATCAATTTAAACGGCCATTTAACTACTACGGCTTGCTACTGTGAGTCCCAAGTTACCCTGGAATATGCAATAAGGATTCCTCAATTCTTACTATGTGCAAGCAAGGCTAGTCTACCCAATCAATCAATTGCGCCAATCATGAATTAGATGAGTCCCAGAGGGACGCCCGTCATCAATATACAATAAATAATATAAGCAGATACCGCTCCCTGTCCGTGTGGCAGATTTGTAGTATCTGTGGAAACCAGCCGGCCTGTCGGGCACTAATAGTCCTAAAGAGGGCTGCTATGTAAGAACTCGGGAATCCATTCTTTCCATGTAATCATTATTTTATTTAACTTAATAGTCTCTATGTTGAGTGAAATCCCATGCCGTAGATCATGGTCATTCAGAATGAGTACCTTTGTACGGAGTACGATATGCACAACTCTACAACGATACCCGTGCGGTTAGGTTGTAGGTCTTACATAGCGTAATGCAACAATCAAAACTAACCACGAAATAATCATGCCTTGACCATAAAGTACACATGCTACTTTTTGTAGAAAAATAAACTGAAGCCTGCGCGTGCCTGTATGCCAATATTCGGGATCGGCCAGTCGATTACAATAGTTCATAGTTCATATGAACGTGTCTCATTCATTTAATTCAATAAGATGACTAGTCAGTCTCTTAGTTCCATCTAGGAACGCATGATCAATTATTAGTCAAGATAACAATCAATGTTAATTAATGCCAATTCGGGATAGAATCATCCAAAAGGGCATTATGGGCTAGGCGTTCATGCGGCCGAGAGAATAGGGTCTCAGGCGGCACAATGCCATGCAGCCAAGATGTCACAAGCCTAATGCGGCTGGGAAATAAAAGCTCATGCGGCTGGGAAGATCGGGTCTATGCGGCTAGGGTGAAATAAATCCCAAACGGCTCAAGATGATACAAGTCCCATGCGGCTAAGCTGCGGCAAGGAGGACAATCTTATGCGGCTAGCGGCAAGTAGAAGTATATGCGGCTGCGGCTGTTAAAGCCATGCGGCTAGAATAATATACGACGACGGAAAGACAGGGCCTATGCGACTAGGGTCTCATGCGACCAGGGTCTGACCCTTATGCGGCTGGAACTGATAAGTCTATGCGGCTACGGCCAAATAGAAGTACATGCGGCTGGGAATCAATTCTCTTGCGGCTGGGAATGCATATGTGGCCAGGATTGCTCATGCGGCCAGGTTTGCTCATGCGGCCAGGATTGCTCATGCGGCCAGGATTGCTCATCCGGCCAGGATTGCTTATGCGGCCAGGATTGCTCATGCGGCCAGGTTTGCTCATGCGGCCAGGATTGTTCATACGGCCAGGTTTGCTCTTCTTCTCCGAATTTCCTGAGAACAGAACCATAAAAGCCATTGCTTCCAAGCTCTCTAAATCCTTCATTTCAAGCCCAAATCTGGACTTCCATAGGTCGAAATGGGATAGAACTAAATTCTCTACAACATGGAACCATCAAAACTTAAAAAATAACAAAGTTACTTGATCAAAACCCAAGAAATTCAAAAATGCTTTAAACTTAGATCTACATGAAATAAGCCATGGAAATTGCAAATACTAAATACTAAATAGACTTAAGATCAAGTAAGAAAGATGATGGAACAATAATACTGGGGTTCCATCATGAAGCAAGTTGGCACTTGCCTATGCGGCTGGGTAGGTGGGGGAGAGTTATGGAGGATGAAGAAGAAGAGTAATGAGAAGGAGAAGTAATGAAGAGAGAGAGAAAGGGTTTGGGGCTTTAAATGGAGAGGGGGTAGGTGGGGAATTGGTCGGGTTCATGATGAGCCACCAGAATTAAACCAACTCAGGTCGAACCCAAAAGTAAAGCAGAAAGTAAAAATGCAGAAAATAAAATATAGAAAAATAATTAATGTAAAATTAAAGGAATTTAAATACAGAACAATACATGATAAATATTAAATAAATATATTTAAG
The DNA here is from genome assembly GCA_029216955.1 of Iris pallida. Lineage (NCBI taxonomy): Eukaryota > Viridiplantae > Streptophyta > Magnoliopsida > Asparagales > Iridaceae > Iris > Iris pallida. Next base: position 46,409,580 of record JANAVB010016197.1, on the reverse strand, counting down.
CAGTACATATATTAAAATATGTATTCTGGGAACGGGAAGTGACATCTCTACCCTCCTTAGAAAAAAATTTCGTCCTCGAAATTTCAAATCCAAGCAGGATAGAAACATCGGAGCTAAACTAATCCAAATACAAGCAATTTGAGCAAGCAATCATTTTACAATGTCAATCAGCAAGTAACATATCTATATTTAACAATTTATGATATCAAGTAGTTCTATCCAAAGGGTGACAAGCATGAGGGGTTAAGACAATCAAGGTATACAGAAAGAGATATACCTTACGAGTCAAACAGGTACGGATATCGTGATCGGATATCATCCTCACGTTCCCACGTTGACTCCCCTAAAGAGTGATGATCCCAAGCAACACGGACAAGGCTAATTGTTCGGTTCTTAAGTATCTTCTCTCTTCGGTCTAAAATGGACACAGGCTGTTCCTCGTAAGACAGGTTAGTACCAACAACCAGCTCAGAATGATCAAGGATATGGCTTGGGTCCGATACATACCTACGCAACTGAGATATATGGAACACATCATGCACCTCTCGTAACGAAGGTGGAAGGGATAAACGATAAGCAAAATCGCCTATCCGATCAAGGATAACAAATGGGCCCACGTACCGCGGACTCAACTTCTCACGAACGCCAAATCTAATAACCCCACGAGTAGGTGAGATCCGCAAGAACACGTGGTCCCCAACAGAAAACTCTAGCGGCCTACGATGCTGGTCTGCCCAATAAAGATGCCGATCCTGCGTAACTCGAAGTCGCTCTCTAATTCTCTTAACCACTTCAACTGTCTGAATAATCAATTCTGGGCCTAGCATCTTCCTCTTCCCGATATCATCCCATGCTAGTGGCGACCTACACTTCTTACCATATAGTACTTCAAATGGCGCCATCTGGATACTGGCTTGATAACTGTTGTTGTACGAGAACTCGACTAAGTGTAGGTGGCTCTCCCAAGACCCTCCGAAATCTAGGGTGCAAGCTCGTAACATATCTTCTAAAGTCTGAATTGTTCTTTCTGATTGCCCGTCCGTCTGTGGATGGTAAGCCGTACTAAATCTCAACTTGGTATCCAGACTATGATGTAAACTCTTCCAGAAATATGATGTAAAACGGGTATCTCTATCTGATACAATACTGACAGGGACTCCATGCTGCCTGACTATCTGCGGCATATACAACTCTGCCAACTTTTCTGTAGATTGCTCTACTCTGAAAGGAAGAAAGTGTGCTACCTTTGTAAGCCAGTCCACTATCACCCAAATAGCATCTTTACCACTTGGCAATCTCGGTAAACCGGTCACAAAGTCCATTGTGATGTGCTCCCACTTCCATTCCGGGATAGGAAGCGATTGTAATAATCCGGCTGGCCTCTGTTGTTTTGCCTTTACTTGCTGACATACCAAGCAACGGAAAACGAATCTAGCTATCTCCCTCTTCATTCCGTTCCACCAGAAGTGCTGCTTGATATCTTGGTACATCTTGGTCCCTCCAGGGTGTATAGAATATTGAGAACTGTGAGCTTCTGTCATAACCTCCTGTCTGATATCTCCACTAGGCACACATAGACGTGATCCAAACCTAAGTGTACCATCTTCATGGATTTGTATCTCCTTTCTGAGTCCTGACTCATATTCTGCCCTAAGCTTCTGAATCCTTGGGTCATGTGCCTGAGCTGCCTTGATCCTGCCTACTAAGTCAGATTGAACTTGTAGACTCGCCAGAATTCCTACATCACTAGAAAGTATAACCTCGATGCCCATCTCCTGAAGGTCTTCTAAGATATGCTTCTGTGTTGTCAACATAAATGCACCGCCTCTCCTGCTAAGAGCATCTGCTACCACATTAGCCTTGCCTGGATGATACTGAAGTTCTACGTCGTAATCCTTGATCAACTCCAACCATCTTCTCTGCCTCATGTTCAGTTCCTTCTGAGTAAAGATGTACTTCAGACTCTTATGGTCTGTGTACATGTCCACTCGATCACCATATAAGTAATGCCTCCAAAGCTTCAAAGCAAATACTACTGCCGCCAACTCCAAGTCATGAGTTGGATAATTTTTCTCGTGGTCTCGAAGTTGCCTAGATGCATACGCTATCACCTTTCCATGTTGCATGAGGACACATCCAAGTCCTTTACCTGACGCATCACAATATACAGTAAAACCTCCGGGTCCAACTGGCAATGTAAGAATAGGCGCTGATATCAACTTCTGCTTCAAATTCTCAAATGATGCCTGACATTCTGCCGACCAGACGAATGGTACATCCTTCCGTGTCAAGCGGATCATGGGTGCTGAAAGTCTCGTAATGTCTGATACAAACCTTATGTAATATCCTGCCAATCCCAAGAAATATCGCACATCAGCTACAGTCTTGGGTACTGACCAACTCTCTACTGCTTCTACCTTCTTGGGATCCACTGCTACTCCAGCTCCTGATATGATATGTCCCAAAATTGAAATATGATCCATCCAGAACTCACACTTGCTGAGCTTGGCATACAACTGGTTCTCTCTCAGAACCTGTAACACTTTTCGAAGGTGGTATTCATGCTCCTCCTCACTGGCAGAGTATACGAGAATGTCGTCGAGAAATACAATGACAAATTGATCTAAGTATGGCATAAAGATGCGGTTCATCAAATCCATAAATATTGTTGGAGCATTGGTCAAACCAAACAGTATTACTAAGAATTTATAATGCCCATACTTCGACCCGAATGCTATCTTGGGAATATCCTCCTTCCGAACCCTCACTTGATGATACCCTGAACGAAGATCTATCTTGGAGAAAACTCTAGCTCTGATCAACTGATCAAACAAGTCATCGATCCTGGGTAGTGGGTACTTGTTCTTTATGGTCGCCGCGTTAAGCTTCTTGTAGTCAATACACAATCTGGATGACCCATCCTTCTTTCCCACAAGTACCACTGGTGCTGCCCATTGTGATATGCTAGCGTGAATGAACCTCTTCTCCTTCAGTTCCTTTATGTGCTAATATATCTTGGCCTGCTCTGAATCCGCCATTCTGTAAACTCGATCTGATATCGGTTTAGTTCCGGGAGCCAATTCTATACTGAACTCAATATCTCTAACCGGTGGTAGACCTGGAAGTTCTTCGAGAAATACGTCTAGAAACTCTTCAACTACCTTCGGAACTTGGACTTCTTCCATTGCCGTTACTACTTCCTGCTCTTGTTGAGTTGTCTCTGATCTGACTAAGGTGAACCTCTTCATGCCTGGAATGTTAAAAGATACACTCCTTCTATGACAATCTATTGTCACATGACTGTCTTTCAGCCAGTCCATGCCTAAGATAACGTCAAAATTTTCAACAGGAAATTCAATCAACCTAGCGGGTAAGGAATGCCCGCAAACTACAACGCTACACGCTAGAATAATCCTACTAACTCCTACGAGTCCATTACCAGTAAGTATATTCAACCTCCCTGGCAATGCCTCAAACTCCATTCCTAGCCGTGTTGTAAATTGTGCAGATATAAATGAGTGGGATGCTCTCGAATCAAACAATGTTACTGCAGGATATGAGGCGACGAGAATGTTACCTGCCACAACATCTCCCGATGCCAATGCCGCTTCCAAGGACAGAGTGAATGTCTGCCCTCGACCTCCTTGTTGGTTCCTATGCAGTGGCCTAGCCTGGTGCTGATGCTGGCCCCTGCCTTGGTGATGCTGGAGTGGTCTGTGCTGTTGCTGCATCGGCGGTCCCTACTGCCAAAACATCTGAGCCTGCGACATGAACGGACGTTGTGCCAACGGTCTCACTGCCACCACTGGTCCTCGATACTGGCCTGTCCCTGTCGCTGGCAGAGCAGAAAATTGTTGTACTGGTCCTCCTGACCTTGAATTCATAGGACATGTGGTAACCCGATGATCTGGACTTCCACATATCAAATACTGCCCGTTCAATGTCTGACACACATCTTTAGTGTGTCCTACCTTCCCACAATAAGTGCAGCCCGCTGGGGGTTACTGGTTCTTCCTCTGTTGCTGTTGCTGCTGCCTTGGTGGTGGTGCTGGCCCTCGCATTGCCACATCGTGAATGCGAATACCAAGGGACGGTGCTATTGTTCGAGGTGCTACTCCCCCTCCTCCTTCAATCTGACTGTGGGATCTCTTCTGACCTCCAGTCCTTGTCGTGATCCTCTTAATGGTGATCTCATGCCTTCGGGTTGCCGTCAATACCTCATCAAAAGTCTGGTAATTATGCCCTTCTATCAATTGCAAGAGTTCTAGATGAAACCCTTGCTGGAACCTCATAGCCCTCTGGCTCTCCGTTGCTACCATCTCGGGGCGAACCTACTTAATCTGCAGAACTCCGCTGCATAAGCATCTACTGTCTTTCCGACCTGCCTGAGGCTGATAAACTTCTGTTGTAGCTCAAACTGTGCCACAACTCCATAGTACTTCGTCTTGAACCTTGCAGTAAAATCATCCCAAGCAACAGGACGTCTGATGCCTACTTCCTCTGATTCCCACCAATCACGTGCGATATCATGAAGTAACAACTTCACTTGATCCACACGTTCTTCTGCAGGTACCTTAGCTGCTGTCAAAATAGCCTCAATGTCCTTAAGCCATGCATCTGTTGAGATGGCATCTTCTGTGCCCTCGAAATGGTGGGGGTTGTACTTGCAAAATCTGGTTGATGCTCCTGAATCTGTCCTTGCCCCTCTTTCCAAAGTCGTCTGCAATCCTTGGTTGAGTAGTACATTCTGCTCTTGCAACTGAGCGTGCATGCACTGCTGGGCCAACATCTGGTGTTGCTGAGTAGCCATCATCCCTCTCATGATCTCTAGAAGGGCTGGTGTGTCCACTTCCACAGGGGTAGGTAGAACTATTGGTGGTGTTGGAACTTTCGGTTACTGTGGTCCAGCTGCTGGTTCCACTATTACTTCTTCTTAGATAGTCTTTTGAGATAGTACTGGCCCATGTAGCTGACCAACCTGGTCATGTTGCCCATGTTGCCCTTGTTGTTGCCGTCCAGCCCTGACAGATGCGGACGAGGTGCCCCTAAGAAAAGGGACAAGAGAGCAATCAAACGACCGGACAAGAAGGATCAATGAAGTCGAAGGATACAGGAATGTCAAGCTAGGGTTGAGAACAACGAATCATGAGATCAAGGGGGAACATGTGTGATTGAGACATCCTATAAATTAAAACACCCCACAAGTCTGAAATCAGACCTGCATGGGCCACCACTAAAACCTTGTCACGCCCTAGAACCAAAATACTGGAGAGCGGGGGAATGACTCAGCCAGCTACGTATTACGGGTAGAGGAATACCGTATAATATAATCAATGCTGTCTAAAAGACGAGGGGGGTACATACTACATGAAAGTCTCACTATGGTCACTTCGTATCTATTGTCTCAATCATTCAAACAAGAAACAATAATAGAGAACATGTAAGATAAAGCAGTAAGGCGTCCCAAACGCTCAGTCAAAATGTTCTTGAGATCTGGCTTTACAAAACATAGTCAGATAATGTAGCAAAGTATACACAATTGTTATCAGCTGCAGCCTGACTTAGTTACAATTATGTAAAAGTACATACAAGACAATCCGACTAACATGTCGGTGCCAAACGGCAAAGTATAAAGTAAGTAACAAAACGAGCGAGGAAGTAAGGAACCCACTCGAGTCCTCTTGCGATCATTCCTCTAGTATTGACCATCTTGGAGGTAGAAGTAATCTGAGTCCTCGGGAACCGGCTCTAAATCTGGCCATGCAAAACCAGAAAGGTTAGACCTCTAATAGCAAGTACCGCAAGGAAGCACGATATGAAGAATTAGAACCAGTAATAAGAAAATATGATAAACAGATCTCTGCTTGCCACTGGGATTCACATAACATCACGACACTTCGAACCAACTTCCCAACTAAACAAGGACAGAAGTTGGCCCGTCATGTCCTGACATTCTGATCATCTCAGTTAGTTAACAGAGTAGGTACAGTACACAAACAAATCAATTTAAACGGCCATTCAACTACTACGGCTTGCTACTGTGAGTCCCAAGTTACACTGGAATATGCAATAAGGATTCCTCAATTCTTACTATGTACAAGCAAGGCTAGTCTACCCAATCAATCAATTACGCCAATCATGAATTAGACGAGTCCCAGCGGGACGCCCGTCATCAATATACAATAAATAATATAAGCAGATACCGCTTCCTGCCCGTGTGGCAGATTTGTAGTATCTGTGGGAACCAGTCGACATGTCGGGCACTAATAGTCCCAAAGAGGGCTGCCATGTAAGAACTAGGGAATCCATTCTCTCCATATAATCATTATTTTATTTAACTTAATAGTCTCTATGTTGAGTGAAATCCCATGTCGTAGATCATGGTCATTCAGAATGAGTACCTTTGTACGAAGTACGATATGCACAACTCTACAATGATATCCGTGCGGTTAGGTTGTAGGTCTTACATAGCGTAATGCAACAATCAAAAAAAACCACGGAATAATCATGCCTTGACCATAAAGTACACATGCTGCTTTTTGTAGAAAAATAAATTGAAGCCCGCGCGTGCCTGTATGCCAATATTCAGGATCGGCCAGTCGATTGCAATAGTTCATAGTTCATATGAACGTGTCTCATTTATTCAATTCAATAAGACGACTAGCCAGTCTCTTAGTTCCATCTAGGAACGTATGATCAATTATTTGTCAAGATAACAATCAATGTTAATTAATGCCAATTCGGGACAGAATCAGCCAAAAGGGCATTATGGGCTAGCGTTCATGCGGACGAGAGAATAGGGTCTCATGCGGCTCAATGCCATGCGGCCAAGATATCACAAGCCTTATGCGGCTGGGAAATAAAAGCTCATGCGGCTAGGAAGATTGGGTCTATGCGGCTAGGGTGAAACAAATCCCATGCGACTCAAGATGATACAAGTCCCATGCGGCTAAGCTGCGGCAAGGAGGACAATCTTATGCGGCTAGCGGCAAGTAGAAGTATATGCGGCTGCGGCTGCTAAAGCCATGTGGCTAGAATAACATACGGCGACGGAAAGACAGGGCCTATGCGACTAGGGTCTCACGCGGCCAGGGTCTGACCCTTATGCGGCTGGAACTAATAAGTCTATACGGCTACGGCCAAATAGAAGTACATGCGGCTGGAAATGCATATACGGCCAGGATTGCTCATGCGGCCAGGTTTGCTCTTCTTCTCCGAATTTCCTAAGAACATAACCATGGAAGCCATTGCTTCCAAGCTCTCCAAATCCTTCATTCCAAGCCCAAATCTGGACTTCCATAGGTCGAAATGGGGTAGAACGAAATTCTCTACAACATGGAACCATCAAAACTTGAAAAATAACAAAGTTACTAGATCAAAACCCAAGAAATCCGAAAATACTTTAAACTTAGATCTACATGAAATGAGCCATAGAAATTGCAAATACTAAATACTAAAGAGAATTAAGATCAAGTAAGAAAGATGATGGAACAATAATACTGGGGTTCCATCATGAAGCAAGTTGGCACTTGCCTATACGGCTGGATAGGTGGGGGAGAGTTATGGAGGATGAAGAGAAGAGTAATGAGAAGGAGAAGTAATAAAGAAAGAGAAAGGGTTTGGGACTTTAAATAAAGAGAGGGTAGGTGGGGAATTGGTCAGGTTCGTGATGAGCCACCAGAATTAAACCAACTCAGGCCGAACCTAAAAGCAAAGCAGAAATGAAAAATACAGAAAGTAAAATACAGAAAAATAATTAGCGTAAAATTAAAGGAATTTAAATACAGAACAATACATGATAAATATTAAATAAATACATTTAAGCAGTACATGTATTAAAATACGTATTCTGGGAACGGGAAGTGACAGGAATGGCGAGGTTCTGCAGCTCTCCGCCTGGCCTTTGGTGTTCCTTCTTCACTTGCTGACACGCCATGCACTGCAACACGAACGTAGCCACGTCTTTCTTCATGCTGTGCCACCAAAAGTTTGTGTGCAAATCCTTGTACATCTTGGTGCTTCCAGGATGTAACGAGTACTTCGCATAGTGTGCCTATATCAGAATTTTTTTTCTGAGTTCGGCAGTTTCAGGAATGCAGAGCCTTCCCTTTAGTCGCATCGTCCCGTCTTTATCTTCCACAAAGTCAGTCGCCCTTCATGTTGAAATTAGCTTGCGCATCTTCTTCAGGAATGAGTCGTCCTTCTGTGCGGTATTTATCTTGCTAAGCAGGCTCGATCCTAACTTCAACTGAGGTAGGTGCGGGTGTCGATACTCAATTCCGAGTTCGATATCCATCGCTTCAAGGTCTCGCCGTATCTCATTATTTATGGCTAGTGATCCCATAAACATTCTGCTAAGCGCGTCGGCTACAACGTTTCCCTTGCCCGGCGTATACTCGATCATTAGCTCATAATTTTTTATGAGTTCGAGCCAACGTCGCTGCCGTTGGTTGAGTTCTCGTTGCGTAAATAAGTATTTTAGGCTTTTATGATCTGTGTAGATTCTGCACGCCACACCATAGAGGTAGTGCCGCCAGAGCTTTAATGCAAACACGATCACCGCCAATTCTAGGTCGTGCGTCGGATAGTTTTTCTAGTACTGCTTCAACTGTCGTGAAGCGTAGGAGATGACTTTATCTCTCTGCATGAGTACGCACCCGAGGCCAGTTCCCGATGCATCGCTGAATATCTGAAAGCCTTCTGGACCATCTGGAAGTGCAAGAATTGGAGCTGAGACGAGCCGTTACTTCAACTCTTGAAAGCTGGATTCACAGTCGTCACACCATTCAAATACTACTCCCTTCTGGGTGAGGCTAGTCAGAGACGACGCTAGTTTTGAAAAGCACCGCACGAATCTTCGGTAGTAGCCCGCTAAGCCCAAGAAACTCCGAATATCGCTAGCCGAGGTTGGTCGTTTCCAAACTACCACCGCTTCAATCTTCTTTGGGTCCACCGCGACACCTTCGACAGAGATTACATGTCCGAGGAATGTCACACTACTTATCCAGAACTCGCATTTACTCTGCTTGGCGTATAATTAGTTTTCACGCAGAATTTGTAATACCGTCTTCAAGTGTTCTGCATGCTCTTCTCGATTCTTTTAGTAGATAAGGATATCGTGGATGAACACGACTACAAATTTATCGATTTGGGGTCAGAAGACTCGGTTCATCAGATCCATGAAAGCGACTGGAGCATTCGTCAAACCGAACGGTATGACTAGGAATTCGTAATGACCATATCGAGTGCGGAAGGTAGACTTCGATACGTCGTCGGACTTGATCTTCGATTGATGATAGCCTGAACGAAGATCAATTTTTGAAAATATTGTCGTGCCTTGCAGTTGGTCAAACAGGTCGTCGATTCGAGGTAAAGGATACTTGTTCTGCACGGTCGCCTTGTTGAGTTTCCGATAGTCGATGCATAGCCGCATCGATCCATCTTTCTTCTTCACAAATAGTACCGGAGCTCCCCACGGAGAGACGCTAGGGCGAATAAATCCGCGTTCTAGCAACTCTTGTAATTGCACCTTCAGCTCCTTCAGTTCTGCTGGAGCCATTCGGTAAGGCGCCTTTGATATCGGCCGTGTATTCGGAAAGGTATCGATGCTGAATTCTATTTCTCGATCCGGCGGCATCCTGGGCATCTCGTCAGGAAAAATGTCGAAAAAATCTGCCACAACATCAGTCTGCATTGTGCTTTTATTATCCTTCTGCATGTCTCGAACTGATGCCAAGTATCCCGCACAGGCGGAACGCAACATATGCCTCGTCGAGATTGTCGATACCATCATTGCCATCTTCGAGACCGTACCGCACGAATATGAGAACTCTGTCTCGCCAGAAAGATGAAACACCACTCTCTTCTCCACGTACTCGATTATTGCATGACAACCGCCCAACCAATCCATGCCTAGGATTATGTCGTACTCTTTGATGTCTAGTACGACGACATCGAAGGATAGATTTCTTTCCCTGATACAAATGTGGCCATCCCTACAAATAAAGTTCGTAGGCATATCGACTTTCGATGGAGTGCTAACGCTAATGTCTATATCTAGTGATTGTATGGTTATTTTATTTTTTTTGCAAAATCAGCAGATATAAAACTATGCATCGCACCCGAATCGAATAGTACTCGAGCAGGTATATTTTTGAAGAGTAATATACCTGTTATAATAGTATCGGACGCGAACGCCTCGTCCCGAGTTAATGCATAGACTCGGCCTTGAGCTCCATGGCGTTGATTCTGCGGGTTGACGGGCACCGCATTTGCGCCTTGCAGTATATGCGCTTTATATTGATTCAGAACGTTCCTTGGTGGGTTATGTTGATTCAGAACATTTTTCGGACATTATGGTTTTGAATGGCCCTTCTCGCCACACCCGTAACATATTCTGTAGAAACACTCACCCGAACGATGCCCATGTCTGCCGCAGATATTGCAATATAATCCTGGATACGGATGCCGATTCTCGGATGTGTTTGGACGCTTTTGTACTCCTGATCCTCCAGCGTCATTAGGACGCTTGTTAAAATTGTTACGGACGACAGGCACGGGCCTTCGCAACATACGGCCAAAGATCCTTTTGCTATCAAGCGCGGCTTCGTAGGATTTACGATAAGTTTGGCATCGTTGATTCATGACGGCCCTACGCAATTCATCGTTGAGGCCTTGTTGAAAACGCTCGCACCATGCTTCCTTGTTGGGCAGGAAAGCGCCGACAAACTTTGCCAGTTTCGAGAAGCTCGAGTCATAATAGTCGACTGACATATTTCCTTGTCGCAGCATCATGAACTCGTCTTCTTTTTGTCGACGGACGGCGTGAGGAACTTATTGCTCAAGAAATGCTTCCTTGAATATTTTTCAGGAAATCGTGGTGTCGGTATCGGCTTCGTAGATTTCCTGCTTCTTAGCTGCCCACCAGTCGTAAGCCCTCAGTTGCAGCTGTAACGCCGCATATGTTACCCTCTGTGACCCTTCAATGCTAAGCAGATTAAATAAGTCCTCAATTTTCGCGAGCCACCCCACGATCACATCAGGCTCTGCTCGGCCATTGAACTTTGGTGGATTCATCTTGCGGAACTCTTTTCTTTGAACAAGGAAGAAGAATTTATCATTTGTAGTTGAGCTTCTTTCTCGTCTTCATCTTGAACATCTTGCCTCTCCTCGGGTACCACGACCGTTGCCATGGTTTTGCCCGCCATCTTGTTCACTATCTGAGTCAGGGCGTCCATCTGCTTCTGCTGCGCATCAAATTGGGCTTTGAATTGCATCTGAAGCTGTTGCTGCTGCAGTTCCATCAACTGTAGCATTTTTTCCATAATCGTCTCGCTAGGGCCACTCTTTGTGCTCGACGTACTATCCATGGTTTGGGTTGTTGTACCGGGATTGTTCTTATTTCTTTTAGTCGTTCCTACAAAACAGAGTAAACTCGTTAGTATTTTTAAAAAATATCTATGGGCTTACCTGTATGGAACTTTTATTTCACGCAGCATGTCGACAAGCATTCAATCGAGCCATCGTAACGAACATTCCAACAATAAAACATCTTTCAAAAATTCAAGGAAACATAACTGTGCTCTGATACCAATTTGTCACGCCCCGAGTCGACAAACCGTTCATCTTCGGTGTTATTTTGCCGAATCGATCATCCTCGCTAAGGCGTGATACCGTACGAGTCTGGAATTTGCACTCGTACAAGGCAAGAACGTTACGTTGATTTTATATTGAAACGCCAAGTTAAAACTTCACAAACCACATCAAATTGAGACGCAGTATAGGAAGATAGAAATATGCTTTTTTATTCATAGCTTGCAATGAAGTGCAAGTCGTAATTACATTGGATGCCGTTGCGGCTACATTAATTGAAAACAAAACAAAACATACTCGACGAGCTGCCTGAACTAACACTTGTCGTTCCATACATTCGCCGCTTTATACATAAGCCTTCGATTGAATTGGCTTCAAAATACTTCAGCATAGGAAGAGCTTCAAAATGCCTCTCTGCACTTCAGGTTCAGTTTAGAGCGCCCGCCGCACCTGGAGAAATTGGGAAAGGGGATTAGCACACTTGCTAAGTGGACGAGACGAACCCACTCGTCTAAACCGACTCTGATTGTTAAGGTAGGCATGCTTTAGAGTTGTCTTTCTATTTAGAACTAAATGAATTCAGTTCATATCGATAGCCATCTTTGAAGTAATAAAGCATACAGTAAAAACATAGCGATTTATCCCATTTCTTACCACGGCCGTGCTCGTTCCTGCATAAAAATAGAGATAATACTTACTACCTGCATAAGACAATAGGTGAGCATTCTACTATCTTATATGCACGGTCATTGATGCTATGCACCACGAAGGACTTTATATGGCATTACGACGTGCCTGCAGTTTGGGTTGCAAGCCCTGCTGCAGGTTCCGTAATGCCTCGCACCGAAGCACGAATTTGTTTATTCCCCCTAGGTCGATTCGGTTCCGATGCCCCGGATACCGCATCATGGAAAGTTCAACTTGTGTACAAGCTATCCATGACCATGTCAATGTGTGAACAGTTTAATATGTGCAGACAGATTTGTATAGCGCGGACAGTATTGAGAGACATTATTATTTCTCCCAACTCATGCAACGAATCATTTTCCCCGAGCCGTACTTTCGACTTAGCATCCCGTAGGCACCAAATTCCCTGCGGTACCGTATGCCACAATCGACATTTTATATTATTTTGCAGTACATGAAATATTCTATCTTTTTACTATAACCTTAAACTTTCTCGTTTATGTGCGAAACTTATATTTTCAGAGTAAATTACTCTAAATCGATACGTTTTTCCCGAGTTCTTGACCTTAGTGGATTGGCATGCATTTAACTTGGCATCGTCGATTTGAATGAATTCGAGGCAAAGAAAATTTGTTTGCGGGACAGAGTAGAAAAGAAGGGGCCGAATCACCCACCAAGTTCTATGATCGTACCGACCGTCGAAGCGCTTCGCAACATTCAAGCTTTAGTTACGCGATCTCCTGCAATGGCACCAACACTTTGTTAGGATTTCTTCTTTTTCCCTTCGAAATTTATAGATTGCATCCAGAAAAATGACGCAAAAGCCCTTCATCAAAACCCAGCGGCAAAAGCTCCAAGAAAACCATACAGCGGTCCGGTCCCATCGAAGGGACTCTTATATAGAGCTCACTCGCCGTGACGCAACCCGCTGCATCTAGGACTTATTCCAACAGAAGTCGTTCCATTAGTTATATCGATTCTCATAACATCCATCCAAATCGATTTGATCGATGCCGTAAGGTGTTATCGTTTACCAAGCTCAGCGATCGAGTCAGATGGCCATCTAAGTTCCCGACCGATCTGACTCGGCGCTAGCATATTATGAAGTCCGTCGCCTATCGAAGCGGGGGACTACAATACCGACGCTGATATGGCTGGAGATAAAGACACGAGACGATCGACTTCGGACTATATAATAATATTTGCTGGAGGAGCGGTATCGTGGCAGTCGCGGTTGCAGAAGTGTGTTGCCTAGTCGACGACAGATGCAGAGTACATTACGGTGACGGAGGCTTGCAAGGAGTTGCTGTGGATGAAAAAGCTGTTACAGGAAATGGGGCTAAAGCAAGAACAATATACTTTGCTTTGTGACAGTCAGAGTGCTATTCACCTTGTGAAGAATCGGACCTTTCATAGCCGGTCCAAGCACATCGAGACTCGGTATCATTGGATACGGGACGTGGTTGAGAAAAAGGACACGATGCTTGAGAAGGTCCATACTAATGACAATGGAGCGGACATGCTCATGAAGGTTCTACCAAGGGAGAAGTTTGAGTACTGCATGTAGCCTCCCTTCCCGAAATTTTGAATATTTTTATTTTATTTATTTGATTTAAATAGTGATTTTAGAATATTATAAATAATTATTTACTTAATTATTACGGTAGATGACTTTAGCCATAGTCGAGTTTTGAAGTATCAGACGACTAGGAATCATGGCACGGATAGTGCAATGGCGTGCTTTGACTAGTGTCTAGCCATGGTAGGGGAATGCCAAGCCAAAGGAGTGTCCTAATTAGGAAAACCAGGCTAAGCTGCGATTTAACATCTATAGTTGTTTTAATTATTTATTAATTTATTTACTGCTGTATAGAAGACCAGGTTGTACCAAACTAGTACGAACTGAGCCCAAACCTATGTAGTCTTGCGACACGTCCAATGACATTCGTGTTGATGGAATTTGATATGAGGGTGTTGCAAATTCATTTTAAGGATTTAATAAATATTTTCTAGTATTCGTAATTAAATATTATAAATAGTATAATTAGTAATATTCGGTGACTTTTGCATAAAATAGGTGTTTGCACATTTTGGGATTATTGGACGGTGCATAATGGTATATACACCACTATTGGTTTGTTGAATTTCGTTATCATTATTGTCATTATTATAATTATCATTATTATATTATTGAGGTTATTATTATTTAATATTATTATTTTATTGGTTATATTATTTTGGTCAGATAAATGTGATATATATATATATATATAGATGTGTATTTATATACAAATATATATGAATAAATATTATGTATGTTATAAATATTGTATATATGCATGTATATATACAAGTGTATATAAATATATGTGAGTATAAATAAATCTATATTAAATAAATGTGTGCGTATATATATATATATATAAAATATATATATATATATATATATATATATATATATATATATATATATATATATATATATATATATAAAATATATATATATATATAAAATATATATATATATATATATATATATATATATATATATATATATATATATATATATATATATATATATGGGTGTTTGTGAATATATATAAATATATATTGGATGGGTGTATATATGTATATATATATATATATATATATATATATATATATATATATATATATATATATATATATATATATATATATATATATATATATATATAAATGCATGTGTATATATAAATAAAAAATATATATGTATATGTGCGTGTGTATATGTATATATATATATATATATATATATATATATATATATATATATAAAAATAAATATAAGGATACGTATGTGTGTATAAATAAATATATACGTGTGTATATATAAATATACGTATAGTATGTATGTGTATATGTGTGTACCCCCCAGATGCGTTGCTCGAGCCTGGGCGCACCCCCCCGCGCGTGCGCGCACCGCCGCGAGCCGCCGTCGGCCGGCGAACCGCGCGCAACAGCCGCACGCACACACACAAACAGCAGTATGTGCGCGACCAGGTACCCCTCTTCGCATCTCCCTTTTTCTCCACATAGTTGATCGTTTTCGATTTCGTAAAGTTATATGGAAACTTTATAGGAACCTCTAGAGATCCAAGCAAGTAGAACCTAATGTGGTCGAATCATCGATTCACAAAATCGATTCGAAAACCTGACGATCAATGCACAAAAAACAGGACGAAGAAGCAGTGAACACCCTGTTTTGGAAGGGTATTCCCGAGCCAGATAGTAAGAGTTTTCGAAAACTTATTTGAAACAGTTTTAGTTAATATATACGAGATTAAAACCTATTTTGTAGATCCAGATTTTATCAAGCATGTGCAAAGATATTCGAATTCAAAAATCATCAAAAACCTTTTTCAAAAACTCTAAAATCTAGAAAAACCCTCCGATACCACGTCCGTCCCGCCAAACCGGGCGACGTGGTCATGCACCGAAGGCATCGAAAGGTGCGTAACAGCTTCATGGTCGTGTGGGCTTTGGCGGAATTCAAATTGGTCGCGTGTGCGCGACGAATTTGATGCGTATCTGTCAAAATTTACCGTATCGTACACTTTGTAAATTTCTCAATTACTTCGTGCACGCTCGTCAGATCGAGACGAAACTTGTGCCAATAGTACCTTATCGTTTTTCTGGTCCTGTATGCCAAGTTTGGTCCAATTCTGAGACAGTTGAATCGTACGTCGTTTTGCGGGCCCCACGGTCCCACTCAACGGGCGATTTTGTGCACGGCCCGCCGAAATCCAACTTTGGACATACGGTTGGGTTTGTATCGAAAAACTGGATCCATAGACATGTAGTTTGACGACTTTAGAGACCGTCGACTCTGGCACGCTTTTCGGTGCAAAGTGGGTCCAACGGCGGATATCGTTTTGGTCCGAAATTACTGTTTTGCCCCTGTGTCCAGAATTGGATTTAAGGACAGACAATCCTAGCTAATTTGACTATTCTGAGAATATTGGTGATGTTATTTCAGCTTCCGGGGACTATTGTACGGGTTTTGACTATTGTGGCACATTGAGTAGTTCAGACTGTCGGTTTCACCAGCAGAGGACCACAGGCGAGTACAGTTTATTGTCTGCATTTCGATATTGATCTTTACTATATTTCATTGATTAGTCATTGGTTATGTGATTTTATACTCTATTATAAATTGTTGAGTCGGGAATGAGAAGTACCAAGGATGTGTGATCCGACCGTAGACCGTGTTTATTTTCATGCAGTAGACCTCGTAGACAGTGTTTATTTTCATGCAGTAGACCTCGTAGACAGTGTTTATTTTCATGCAGTAGACCTCGTAGACAGTGTTTATTTTCATGCAGTAGACCTCGTAGATATTGTTTATTTTCTGCAAGTAGACCTCGTAGACATTGTTTATTTTCATGCAGTAGACCTCGTTGACATTGTTTATTTTCTGCAAGTAGACCTCGTAGACATTGTTTATTTTCTGCAAGTAGACCTCGTAGACATTGTTTAATTTCTGCAAGTAGACCTCGTAGACAGTGTTTATTTTCTGCAAGTAGACCTCGTAGACATTGTTTATTTTCTGCAAGTAGACCTCGGAGACATTGTTTATTTTCTGCAAGTAGACCTCGTAGACATTGTTTATTTTCTGCAAGTAGACCTTATAGACATTGTCTAATTTCTGCAAGTAGACCTCGTAGACCGTGCAGTGTAGTATCCCAGACTGATCAGATATCAAAGGTACTTCTAGTAGTTGGGTAGAGTATTTGGTGTCTATTTATTTACTATTGGTTTTCCATATTTCCTGTTTATTTTCAAACTCATGATTAATGTCTAACCATTGTTTTATAGTTATTTTCTTTATTTGAAATTGCATTCAGTGAATTGTGCTCGTTCCATTCCTGACCGGAAACCAACATTTTCAGGTTAGCCGTGGATTCACTTAGCTTGGGGAGTGACGGGAATACTTGCAGACAAAAGCCTAGAGACTAGCTAGATAGTTGAGTTGTAGTCATTCATTTATCTGTACAAGTTTATATTTTCTACAAATGTAAAATTTGTGATCATTGTAAGTTAAATTAATTATGTGAATGAGCATTATTTGTGATTTTGATCTTCATGGCCGTGACAGCGTTCTACCGCCGACACTGCGGCGTAGGCTGGCGTGGACACGTCTCGTATCCGTTTAAAAAAAACGGGTACGAGTTGTGACAAGTTTTTGTGGTGGCCCATACAAGTCAGGTTTCGCAAATCATGCGAACTCATGATGGTACGTTAGTTGTACTATTGCGAGCCTGCGACTAGAACATGCTCATTCATGAACAAGGATTAATTTAATTTAAGAGGATGACTAGGACTAGGAGTCCCTTATACAAATTGACCGATGGGTAGTCTAGGCCATGCAATTTAGATGAGGAGTTATCAATTTTGATAGTTTGTCAGATCCCCATAGGTACATTATTACCTCTTGGTATGGCGATATGATCCAAAGTGGATAGATGATTCATTCGGTGAGACAGGGCTTCATAGAATTATTGATCTAACCTTGATAAATTGTTCAATTCCTTGCCCCTTAGATATCATCCCCATATCTTAGTCGAATTGTCTATTTAGTTCCTATTTGCCCTAAGAATTATTATTTGTAGAAATTCTGATTATGTTATCCCCAAATGAACCTCGAGTTAGTTTCGATCCAAAGTTTTTTTCCCTCAATGGTTTGAATATACATGGGATAGACACTAGAATGTTCTAATCCTTTTGCCTTTAGTTATTCCTCAATGATTAAATTTTATTTTAAGATGGTGACTGATAGGACAAATATTCATGCCTTATTTCATAGTCAACTTGTTTGAATCTCTAGAAGCTCGAGGATTTATTACAGATATAGTTACGGAAATGTTAGTTAACTTATACTGGCAGGACAGCAGCGCACTGTCGCCATTTATTTAAAATTTGGAGACTATGGATTCACTGCAGCCAGCAGCGCTGGCGAGGCACAACCTACAGGATTGAAATCATCCCGAGGAGTCTAGCCTATAAAACATTGCTAAAACTATGTTCTCGTTGACTTTAGATCTTAGATACCATTGTGTCAATATAGGTAGAATACCTGATAGCTTATCCCCTCTGAATCACGGAACTAAGAGTTTACCGCAACCGAGTATATGGGCGAGGCATAATTCTCGATAAAATAATTTCAGACGTGATTACAAGTTTAGGATACTAGAGAGGATAGGGACTGCCCTGTATGACCCTAAGATCCAAAACCAATACTAGTGTAAGTTCTGTAAGTTGAGTAGCATGTCTCCCAACCTAGCATTTAGTGGTCCTTGTGAACTTGACGAGGTAATTGACTGACACTAATAGGTTTACTTAGAAATAGAATCAGAAGTCCATAACCCATTAGTCGCCCAAGGCCTTAGAAATAGAAAGATAATAGGTTGACTGTATAGGCAAGAACACCAGGTAAGGTTTTGATTCTCTCAAACTTGAATACTTGTGCCTCCTTCCAAAAATTTCGCGTACTGTATTTTGACTATCTTGACCAACGCTGCAATTACAGCCTAGTTTTGTAAGCTTACTCTTTTATCGAGCTTGATTCAAGACATATGCTTATTGGGGACGCCCGCTAACATATTGTCTAATCAGAATCATTGTATCACGGTCTGATCAACCATGATGCATTCGGTTCGCTTTTCATTTAATATCTACGTGGATTGAGATATAGATGTCTCTAGGGTCTCATCCGCGATCACTTTGACAATTCCTCTTGAATTAAACATTCGCCCTTGAATCATGTAATTATGTTCAGTGACATCTCTCTTGAACTCTTTATTGTTTTCGTCTTCACTGATTGAAAGACGAAAGCTCGCAATTGATAGATAGAGATAGAGTATCCCCATGGCTATAATAGTGGTATACACCAGTGTAGCTACCATGCCAGCCCTGTGACTGGAACCTTGCCTTGAGTTACTCGTCCTCTCAACCCTCTAACCTCATTATTCCTAAAACCCTGCCCTAGCTTCTAAGGTGGGTAGACTGTAAGCCTTCTTGGGATATACGAAGATTACTGATTGATTAGAATAGTTTTCCATTAAGAATGATAATTAGGCCCATGGGATCCCACTTTCTATTTAGATCATTTTGTATCCCCGGCCGTGTCATTAATATTTGGAGCACGAGACCAGCTATTACCCTTCCGACAAATTTCATATGCAAGATCTAGACGAGTCCATCTTCATCTAGGTATATCATGTCCCACTCAAACCGTCCCCTTGTACTCTATTTTTATGGTTGACTTTCAGGGAAAAAGGACTAGCTATAACCTTACCATAACACCGGTGTACTTTCTGAT
The DNA here is from genome assembly GCA_029216955.1 of Iris pallida. NCBI lineage: Eukaryota > Viridiplantae > Streptophyta > Magnoliopsida > Asparagales > Iridaceae > Iris > Iris pallida. The sequence continues at coordinate 46,389,941 of JANAVB010016197.1, read as the reverse complement.
TTCCACTAGAGCCTCAACCTTGACTTAGTTCACTCGACCTGGTATGTGGCGGTGATCTACTCGAAGCCCACTACGCGTTGCCACTAGTGAGCCACTCGATGGAGGTCTCTTGTGCTACTTAAATACTAAAGTCACTGAAGGCACATTTTGAGCTTTAGGGACCTAGCTAACCAAACCTGACTAGCAACTAGCTCAATCCCTTGGGTAGAAACCTATTCTAGGATACCCTAATCTAGTAGGAATAGTTTTATCATTGGAATCTTGTCCAGTCCATATAGATTGCAATCCAAGGTTTACCCAACCAACGAGGGATGTCCAATCAGGAAGCCCATTAAGACCCAGTAACACACTACCATATTTGGACTATGGACTGAACTACTTGAAATCGGTCCATGTATCTATTATGTAACTTCTACCCTTAGAATGTGAATCCATTCGTAACCTTTATCCCATCCACCTGGAAGTCGAGATACGATCTTGTATTGCGTTTATATTCCTTGCTCATGTGTTTAAATAACCATGGAAAAGATCGCAATCTTGATTTCTCAAATTCCGTTCTATTATGGAACCCATTCAGAATTTAGAGACATATTTTCCATAGTCCACGGATTGCAAACCTCTCTAAAAAATGAAGAGTTCTTCGACGTAGCAAGTGACTGAACATAGTAGCCAATCTAGCAAACAAGTCAGTGTTCGTAAACACCTTTTTAGCTGTACCGTCGAAAACTCTCTACCGCTCTTAGGACTCATAATTGCTCTCGGTTAATTTTTGTTTTTCTATTATAGAGCGATGAAGGAAATGCTTGTTATAATTTTCCAATAATTCTTAACCACTTTGCGAATTGTTGCTTGCTAAATTTGGATTATTTGAGATAGGAGGGGGTAGTAGATGCCATATGCAGTAGATATTGTTGGTAGAATTGTTAGCAAACTAGTTGGAAGGTTATAAAGTTTAGTGACCTGTTTTGAGGAGTAGTGTGACCAAAGGTGGTAGAAGTCATCAAGGCTTCGTAGTTACAAATTGATTAGGAGGAGGATATGAACTATTTTGAGGAATTAAATTGAGGAGATTAAAGTAATGTATAGACTTTGATTTTTAAGAATTTGTTGATTAGAATTTCGAGGACGAAATTATTTTAAGGTGGGTAGATTGTAGCCTCCTTCCCAGAATTTTGAATATTTTTATTTATTTATTTGATTTAAATAGTAATTTTAGAATATTATAAATAATTATTTACTTAATTATTACGGTAGATGACTTTAGCCATAGTCGAGTTTTGAAGTATCAGACGACTAGGAATCATGGCAGGATAGTGCAATGGAGTGCTTTGACTAGTGTCTAGCCATGGTAGGGGAATGCCAAGCCAAAGGAGTGTCCTAATTAGGAAAACCAGGCCAAGCTGCGATTTACATCTATAGTTGTTTTAATTATTTATTAATTTATTTACTGCTGTATAGAAGACCAGGTTGTACCAAACTAGTCCAAACTGAGTCCAAACCTATGTAGTCTTGCGACACGTCCAATGACATTCGTGTTGATGGAATTTGATATGAGGGTGTTGCAAATTCATTTTAAGGATTTAATGAATATTTGCTAGTATTCGTAATTAAATATTATAAATAGTATAATTAGTAATATTCGGTGACTTTTGCATAAAATAGGTCTTTACACATTTTGGGATTATTGGACGGTGCATAATGGTATATACACCACTATTGGTTTGTTGAATTTTGTTATCATTATTGTCATTATTATAATTATCATTATTATATTATTGAGGTATTATTATTTAATATTATTATTTATTGGTTATTATTTTGGTCAGATAAATGTGATATATATATATATATATTATATATATATAATATATATTATTATATTAGATATATATATATATATATATATATACAAATATATGAATAAATATTATGTATGTTATAAATATGTATATATATGCATGTAGATATACAAGTGTATATAAATATATGTGAGTATAAATAAATCTATATTAAATAAATGTGTGCGTATATAAATATATATATATATATATATATATATAATATATATATATATATATATATATATAATATATCTATAATATAATTTTTTTTTTTATTTTTTTTTTATTTTATATATATATATATTTTTTTTTTAATATATATAATATATATAATATATATATATATATATATATATATATATCTATATATATATATATATATATATAATATATATTATATAATATATGGGTGTTTGTGAATATATATAAATATATATGGATGGGTGTATATGTATATATTATATATAAATGCTGTGTATATGTAAATAAAATATATATTGTATAGTGCGTGTATATATATATATATATCTATATATATATATAGATATATATATATATATATATATAAATATAAGGATACGTATGTGTGTATAAATAAATAATACGTGTGTATATATAAATATACGTATAGTATGTATGTGTAGTGTGTATATATATAATATATAATATATATATATATTTTTAATCTATATATATATAATATATATATATATATATTATATATATATAATATATATATTATATATATATATATCGTGAATATGTGTTTGCATATAAAATATATATGCGTGTGTGTTATATACATATTATATATATATATATATATATATATATAATATATATATATATTTATGGTATATACGTATATATCTTATATATTAGAATAAGTGAAGGAAAAGAAAAAGAAAAGAATTAGGAATAAATAAGCAGCAAGCTCACTTCAGCCCAGGGCCCGGCCCAACACAGCCAGCCCGAGCCATCTGATTGCACTGACCACACCCGAGCCCACGAGATAGCTGAGCAACTCAGATCCTCCACAAGGCCATGACTCAGCTCAGCCCACGAGCTGGGAACCCCTTCCCTTACGCGTCAAAGTAGACTTGAACCCGACCCTTTGCGCATATGCAGCCGCTCTTATAAACCGAGAGAGAGGAGGAGATTCTCTCGACGAAAACATCTAAAACCCTAAGTATTCCGCTGCCACGCCACCCCAGATGCGTTGCTCAAGCCTGGGCGCACCCTCGCGCGCGTGCACGCACCGCCGCGAGCCGCCGTTGGCCGACGAACCGCGCGCAACAGCCGCACGCACACACACAAACAGCAGTATGTGCGCGACCAGGTACCCCTCTTCGCATCTCCCTTTCTCTTCACATAGTTGATCATTTCGATTTCGTAAAGTTATATGGAAACCTTATAGGAACCTCTAGAGATCCAAGTAAGTAGAACCTAATGTGGTCGAATCATCGATTCACAAAATCGATTCGAAAACCTGACGATCAATGCCCAAAAAACAGGACGAAGAAGCAGTGAACACCCTGTTTTGGAAGAGTATTCCCGAGCCAGATAGTAAGAGTTTTCAAAAACTTATTTGAAACAGTTTTAGTTAATATATACGAAATTAAAACCTATTTTGTAGATCCAGATTTTATCAAGCATGTGCAAAGATATTCGAATTCAAAAATCATCAAAAACCTTTTTCAAAAACTCTAAAATCTAGAAAAACCCTCCGATACCACGTCCGTCCCGCAAAACCGGGCGACGTGGTCGCGCACCAAAGGCATCGAAAGGTGCGTAACAGCTTCGTGGTCGTGTGGGCTTTGGCGGAATTCAAATTGGTCGAGTGTGCGCGACGAATTTGATGCGTATCCGTCAAATTTACCGTATCGTGCACTTTGTAAATTTTTCAATTACTTCGTGCACACTCGTCAGATCGAGACGAAACTTGCGCCAACAGTACCGTATCATTTTTCTGGTCCTGTATGCCAAGTTTGGTCCAATTCTGAGACAGTTGAATCGTACGTCATTTTGCGGGCCCTACGGTCCCACTCAACGGGCGATTTTGTGCACGGCCCGCCGAAATCTAACTTTAGACATACGGTTGGGTTCGTATCGGAAAACTGGATCCGTAGACATGTAGTTTGACGACTTTAGAGACCGTCGACTCTGGCACGCTTTTGGTACAAAGTGGGTCCAACGGCGGATATCGTTTGGCCCGAAATTACCGTTTTGCCTCTGTGTCCAGAATTAGATTTAAGGACAGGCAATCCTAGCTAATTTGACTATTCTGAGAATATTGGTGATGTTATTTCAGCTTCCGGGGACTGTTGTACGGGTTTTGACTATTGTGGCACATTGAGTAGTTCAGACTGTCGGTTTCACCAGCAGAGGACCACAGGCGAGTACAGTTTATTGTCTGCATTTCGATATTGATCTTTACTATATTTCATTGATTAGTCATTGGTTATGTAATTTTGTACTCTATTATAAATTGTTGAGTCGGGAATGAGAAGTACCAAGGATGTGTGATCCGACCGTAGACCGTGTTTATTTTCATGCAGTAGACCTCGTAGACAGTGTTTATTTTCACGCAATAGACCTCGTAGACAGTATTTATTTTCATACAGTAGACCTCGTAGACGGTGTTTATTTTCATGCAGTAGACCTTGTAGACATTGTTTATTTTCTGCAAGTAGATCTCGTAGACATTGTTTATTTTTATGTAGTAGACATCGTAGACATTGTTTATTTTCTGCAAGTAGACCTCGTAGACATTGTTTATTTTCTACAAGTAGACCTCGTAGACATTATTTATTTTCTGCAAGTAGACCTCGTAGACAGTGTTTATTTTCTGCAAGTAGACCTCGTAGACATTATTTATTTTCTGCAAGTAGATCTCGTAGACATTGTTATTTTCTGCAAGTAGGCCTCGTAGACATTGTTTATTTTCTGCAAGTAGACCTCGTAGACATTGTTTAATTTCTGCAAGTAGACCTCGTAGACCGTGCGGTGTAGTGTCCCAGACTGATCACATATCAAAGGTACTTCTAGTAGTTGGGGAGAGTATTTGGTGTCTATTTATTTACTATTGGTTTTCCGTATTTTCTGTTTATTTTCAAACTCATGATTAATGTCTAACCATTGTTTTACAGTCATTTTCTTTATTTGAAATTATATTCAGTAAATTGTGCTCGTTCCATTCCTGACTGGAAACCAACATTTTCAGGTTAGCCGTGGATTCACTTAGCTTGGGGAGTGACGGGAATACTTGCAAACAAAAGCCTAGAGACTAGCTAGATAGTTGAGTTGTAGTCATTCATTTATCTGTATAAGTTTATATTTTTCTACAAATGTAAAACTTGTGATCATTGTAAGTTAAATTAATTATGTGAATGAGCATTATTTGTGATTTTGATCTTCATGGCCGTGACAGCGTTCTACCACCGACACTGCGGCGTAGGCTGGCTTGGACACGTCTCGTATCCGTTTAAAAAAAATAGGTACGGGTCGTGACAAGTTTTTGTGGTGGCCTACGCAGGTCAGGTTTCGTAAATCATGCGAACTCGTGATGGTACATTAGTTGTACTATTGCGAGCCTGCGACTAGAACATGCTCATTCATGAACAAGGATTAATTTAATTTAAGAGGATGACTAGGACTAGGAGTTCCTTATACAAATTGACCGATGGGTAGTCTGGGCCATGCAATTTAGATGAGGAGTTATCAATGTTGATAGTTTGTCAGATCCCCATAGGTACACTATTACCTCTTGGTATGGCGATATGATCCAAAGTGGATAGATGATTCACTCGATGAGACAGGGCTTCATAGAATTATTGATCTAACCTTGATAAATTGTTCAATTCCTTGCCCCTTAGATATCATCCCCATATCTTAGTCGAATTGTCTATTTAGTTCCTATTTGCCCTAAGAATTATTATTTTGTAGAAATTCTGATTATGTTATCTCCAAATGAACCTCGAGTTAGTTTTGATCCAAAGTTTTTTTTCCCTCAATGGTTTGAATACACATGGAATATACACTAGAATGTTGTAATCCTTTTGCCTTTAGTTATTCCTCCATGATTAAATCTTTTATTTTAAGATGGTGACTGATAGGACAAATATTTATGCCTTATTTCATAGTCAACTTGTTTGAATCTCTAGAAGCTCGGGGATTTATTTACAGATATAGTTACGGAAATGTTAGTTAACTCATACTGGCAGGACAGCAGCGCACTGTCGCCATTTATTTAAAATTTAGAGACTATGGATTCACTGCAGCCAGCAGCGCACTAGCGAGGCACAACCTACAGGATTGAAATCATCCCGAGGAGTCATAGCCTGTAAAACATTGCTAAAACTATGTTCTCGTTGACTTCTTTAGATCTTAGATACCATTGTGTCAATATAAGGTATAATACCTGATAGCTTATCCCCTCTGAATCACGGAACTAAGAGTTTACCGTAACCTGAGTATATGGGCGAGGCATAATTCTCGATAAAATAATTTCAGACGTGATTACAAGTTTAGGATACTAGAGAGGATAGGGACTGCCCTGTATGACCCTAAGATCCAAAACTAATACTAGTGTAAGTTCTGTAAGTTGAGTAGCATGTCTTCCAACCTAGCATTTCGTGGTCCTCGTGAACTATTGACGAGGTAATTGACTGACACTAATAGGTTTACTTAGAAAATAGAACTCAGAAGTCCATAACCCATTAGTCGCCCAAGGCCTTAGAAATAGGAAGATAATAGGTTGACTGTATAGGCAAGAACACCAGTTAAGGTTTTGATTCTCTTAAAACTTGAACTACTTGTGCCTCCTTCCAAAAATCTCGCGTACTTGTATTTTGACTATCTTGACCAACGCTGCAATTACAGCCTAGTTTTACAAGCTTACTCTTTTATCGAGCTTGATTCAAGACATATGCTTATTGGGGACGCCCGCTAACATATTGTCTAATCAGAATCATTGTATCACGGTCTGATCAACCATGATGCATTCGGTTCGCTTTTCATTTAATTATCCTACGTGGATTGAGATATAGATGTCTCTAGGGTCTCATCCGCGATCGCTTTGACAATTCCTCTTGAATTAAACATTCGCCCTTGAATCATGTAATTGTGTTCAGTGACATCTCTCTTGAACTCTTTATTGTTTTCGTCTTCACTGATTGGAAAGACGAAAGCTCGCAATTGCTAGATAGAGATAGAGTATCCCCATGGCTATAATAGTGGTATACACCAGTGTAGCTACCATCGGCCAGCCCTGTGACTGGAACCTTGCCTTGAGTTATTCATCCTCCTCTCAACCCTCTAACCTCATTATTCCTAAAACCCTGCCCTAGCTTCTAAGGTGGGTAGACTGTAAGCCTTCTTGGGATATACGAAGATTACTGATTGATTAGAATAGTTTTCCATTAAGAATGATAATTAGTGCCCATGGGATCCCACTTTCTATTTAGATCATTTTGTATCCCCGACCGTGTCATTAATATTTGGAGCACGAGACCAGCTATTACCTTCCGACAAATTTTATATGCAAGATCTAGACGAGTCCATCTTCATCTAGGTATATCATGTCCCACTCAAACTCGTCCCCTTGTACTCTATTTTTATGGTATGACTTTCAGGGCAAAAGGACTAGCTATAACCCTTACCATAACACCGGTGTACTTTCTGATTTCCACTAGAGCCTCAACCTTGACTTAGTTCACTCGACCCGGTATGTGGCGGTGATCTACTCGAAGCCCACTACGCGCATGCCACAAGTGAGCCACTCGATGGAGGTCTCTTGTGCTACTTAAACACTAAAGTCACTGAAGGCACGTTTTGAGCTTTAGGGACCTAGCTAACCAACCTGACTAGCAACTAGCTCAATCCCTTGGGTAGAAACATATTCTAGGATACCCTAATCTAGTAGGAATAGTTTTATCATTGGAATCTTGTCCAGTCCATATAGATTGCAATCCAAGGTTTACCCAACCAACGAGGGATGTCCAATCAGGAAGCCCATTAAGGCCCAGTAACACACTACCATATTTGGACTATAGGACTGAACTACTTGAAATCGGTCCATGTATCTATTATGTAACTTCCACCCCTTAGAATGTGAATCCATTCGTAACCTTTATCCCATCCACCTGGAAGTCGAGATACGATCTTGTATTGCGTTTATATTCCTTGCTCATGTGTTTAAATAACCATGGAAAAGATCGCAATCTTGATTTCTCAAATTCCGTTCTATTATGGAACCCATTCAGAATTTAGAGAACATATTTTCCATAGTCCACGGATTGCAAACCTCTCTAAAAAATGAAGAGTTCTTCGACGTAGCAAGTGACTGAACCATAGTAGCCCAATCTAGCAAACAAGTCAGTGTTCGTAAACACCTTTTTAGCTGTACCGTCGAAAACTCTCTACCGCTCTTAGGACTTCATAATTGCTCTCGGTTAATTTTCTTGTCTTTTCTATTGTAGAGCGATGAAGGACATGCTTGTTATAATTTCCCAATAATTCTTAACAACTTGTGCGAATTTGTTGCTTGCTAAATTTTGGATTATTTGATAGATAGCAGGGGGTAGTAGATGCCATATGCAGTAGATATCTGTTGGTAGAATTGTTAGCAACTAGTTGGAAGGTTATAAAGTTTAGTGACCTGTGTTTTGAGGAGTAGTGTGACCAAAGGTGGGTAGAAGTCATCAAGGCTTCGTAGTTACAAATTGATTAGGAGGAGGATATGAACTATTTTTGAGGAATTAAATTGAGGAGATTAAAGTAATGGTAGACTTTGAATTTTTAAGGAATAGTTGTTGATTAGAATTTCGAGGACGAAATTATTTTTAAGGTGGGTAGATTTGTAGCCTCCGTTCCCGGAATTTTGAATATTTTTATTTTATTTATTGATTTAAATAGTGATTTTAGAATATTATAAATAATTATTTACTTAATTATTACGGTAGATGACTTTAGCCATAGTCGAGTTTTGAAGTATCAGACGACTAGGAATCATGGCACGGATAGTGCAATGGCGTGCTTTGACTAGTGTCTAGCCATGGTAGGGGAATGCCAAGCCAAAGGAGTGTCCTAATTAGAAAAAACCAGGCCAAGCTGCGATTTAACATCTATAGTTGTTTTAATTATTTATTAATTTATTTACTGCTGTATAGAAGACCAGGTTGTACCAAACTAGTCCGAACTGAGCCCAAACCTATGTAGTCTTGCGACACGTCCAATGACATTCGTGTTGATAGAATTTGATATGAGGGTGTTGCAAATTCATTTTAAGGATTTAATGAATATTTTCTAGTATTCGTAATTAAATATTATAAATAGTATAATTAGTAATATTCGGTGACTTTTGCATAAAATAGGTCTTTGCACATTTTGGGATTATTGGACGGTGCATAATGGTATATACACCACTATTGGTTTGTTGAATTTCGTTATCATTATTGTCATTATTATAATTATCATTATTATATTATTGAGGTTATTATTATTTAATATTATTATTTTATTGGTTATATTATTTTGGTCAGATAAATGTGATATATATATATATATATATATATATATATATATATATATATATATATATATATATATATATATATATATAGCTGTGTATGTATATACAAATATATATGAATAATATTATGTATGTTATAAATATTGTATATATATATGCATGTATATATACAAGTGTATATAAATATATGTGAGTATAAATAAATCTATATTAAATAAATGTGTGCGTATATATAAATATATATATATATATATATATATATATATATATATATATATATATATATATATATATATATATATATATATATATATATATATATATATATAATATATGGGTGTTTGTGAATATATATAAATATATATTGGATGGGTGTATATATGTATATATCTATATATATAAATGCATGTGTATATATAAATAAAAAATATATATGTATATTATCGTGTATATATATATATATAATAAATATAAGGATACGTATGTGTGTATAAATAAATATATACGTGTGTATATATAAATATACGTATAGTATGTATGTGTATATGTGTGTATATATATATATATATATATATATATATATATATATATATATATATATATATATATATATATATATATATATATATATATATATATAAAATATAGGTGAATATGTGTTTGCATATATAATATATATTGCGTGTGTGTATATACGTATACATATATATATTATGTGTATATACGTATATATATGTATATATTAGAATAAGTGAATGAAAAGAAAAAGAAAAAGAATTAGGAATAAATAAGCATCAAGCTCACTTCAGCCCAGGGCCCGGCCCAACACAGCCAGCCCGAGCCATCTGATTGCACTGACAACACCCGAGCCCACGAGATAGCTGAGCAACTCAGCTCCCTCACAAGGCCATAACACAGCTCAGCCCACGAGCTGGGAACCCCTTCCCTTACGCGTCAAAGTAGACCCAAACCCGACCCTTTGCGCATATGCGGCCGCTCTTATAAACCGAGAGAGAGGAGGAGATTCTCTCGACGAAAACACCTAAAACCCTAAGTATTTCGCTGCCACGCCAGCCCAGATGCGTTGCTCGGGCCTGGGCGCACCCCCCCGCGCGTGCGTGCGTCGCCGCGAGCCACCGTCGGCCGGCGAACCGTGCGCAACAGCCGCACGCACACACACAAACAGCAGTATATGCGCGCAGGTACCCCTCTTCGTATCTCCCTTTCTCTCCACATAGTTGATCGTTTTCGATTTCGTAAAGTTATATGGAAACCTTATAGGACCCTCTAGAGATCCAAGCAAGTAGAACCATATGTGTTCGAATCATCGATTCACAAAATCGATTCGAAAACCTGACGATCAATGCCCAAAAAACAGGACGAAGAAGCAGTGAACACCCTGTTTTGGAAGGGTATTCCCGAGCCAGATAGTAAGAGTTTTTAAAAACTTATTTGAAACAGTTTTAGTTAATATATACGAGATTAAAACCTATTTTGTAGATCCAGATTTTATCAAGCATGTGCAAAGATATTCGAATTCAAAAATCATCAAAAACCTTTTTCAAAAACTCTAAAATCTAGAAAAAACCCTCCGATACCACGTCCGTCCTGCCAAACCGGACGACGTGGTCGCACACCGAAGGCATCGAAAGGTGCGTAACAGCTTCATGGTCGTGTGGGCTTTGGCAGAATTCAAATTGGTCGCGTGTGCGCGACGAATTTGATGCGTATCCGTCAAAATTCACCGTATCGTGCACTTTGTAAAATTTTCAATTACTTCGTGCATGCTCGTCAGATCGAGACAAAACTTGCGCCAACAGTACCGTATCGTTTTTCTCGTCCTGTATGCCAAGTTTGGTCCAATTCTGAGACAGTTGAATCGTACATCGTTTTGCGGGCCCTACGGTCCCACTCAACGGGCGATTTTGTGCACGTCCTGCCGAAATCCAACTTTGGACATACGGTTGGGTTCGTATCGGAAAACTGGATCCGTAGACATATAGTTTGACGACTTTAGAGACCGTCGACTCTGGCACGCTTTTCGGTACAAAGCGGGTTCAACGGCGGATATCGTTTTGGCCCGAAATTACCGTTTTGCCCCTGTGTCCAGAATTGGATTTAAGGACAGGCAATCCTAGCTAATTTGACTATTCTGAGAATATTGGTGATGTTATTTCAGCTTCCGGGGACTGTTGTACGGGTTTTGACTATTGTGGCACATTGAGTAGTTCAGACTGTCGGTTTCACCAGCAGAGGACCACAGGCGAGTACAGTTTATTGTCTGCATTTCGATATTAATCTTTACTATATTTCATTGATTAGTCATTGGTTATGTGATTTTATACTCTATTATAAATTGTTGAGTCGGGAATGAGAAGTACCAAGGATGTGTGATCCGACCGTAGACCGTATTTATTTTCATGCAGTAGACCTCGTAGACAGTGTTTATTTTCATGCAGTAGACCTCGTAGACAGTGTTTATTTTCATGCAGTAGACCTCGTAGACAGTGTTTATTTTTATGCAGTAGACCTCGTAGACATTGTTTATTTTCTGCAAGTAGGCCTCGTAGACATTGTTTATTTTCATGCAGTAGACCTCGTAGACATTGTTTATTTTCTGCAAGTAAACCTCGTAGACATTGTTTATTTTCTGCAAGTAGACCTCGTAGACATTGTTTAATTTCTGCAAGTAGACCTCGTAGACAGAGTTTATTTTCTGCAAGTAGACCTCGTAGACATTGTTTATTTTCTGCAAGTAGACCTCGTAGACATTGTTTATTTTCTGCAAGTAGACCTCGTAGACATTGTTTACTTTCTGCAAGTAGACCTCGTAAACCGTGCGGTGTAGTGTCCCAGACTGATCACATATCAAAGGTACTTCTAGTAGTTGGGGAGAATATTTGGTGTCTATTTATTTACTATTGGTTTTCCATATTTCCTGTTTATTTTCAAACTCATGATTAATGTCTAACCATTGTTTTATAGTCATTTTCTTTATTTGAAATTGCATTCAGTGAATTGTGCTCGTTCCATTCCTGACTGGAAACCAACATTTTCAGATTAGCCGTGGATTCACTTAGCTTGGGGAGTGACGGGAATACTTGCAGACAAAAGCCTAGAGACTAGCTAAATAGTTGAGTTGTAGTCATTTATTTATCTGTACAAGTTTATATTTTTCTACAAATGTAAAACTTGTGATCATTGTAAGTTAAATTAATTATGTGAATGAGCATTATTTGTGATTTTGATCTTCATGGCCGTGACAGCGTTCTACCGCCGACACTGCGGCGTAGGCTGGCTAGCACACGTCTCGTATCCGTTTGAAAAAAAAAACGGGTGCGGGTCGTGACACTGCAGGCGGATCGTCGGGATGACGAGTTCCTCCACCTAGTTGTGAAGGGGGAGATTTGTTGGAGTGGGTGGGGTTCCCAACCTATGTGGAGAATATCCCGTAGAGCGACGAGCGCTATCCGTGTGTCGAAGAAGCTCGGGGAGTGCATGGATCCTATTTTGGAATATATATGGTAAAAAAATATATGATTGGATTTTCATATTTACTTTGATCATATATTTATGATTGGACCCTTCATATAGTAGCTTTCCATATAATTGGACTTCTAATTATGGCAAGCCAATTATGATTGGATTTCCATTAAATATATGATTGATGCATATTGGAAGTTTCCATATATATTGGTCTTCCATGTATGGATTACCAAGGGCTTATAAAAGGGTGATGCATGCTAGTTGAAAAATTATCTCAAAACAAGAGTGCTTTACAATCTTTGAGAGAGAGGGGATTAAGGACTATTGTAAAGGAGAGATTGTTTCGAATAATTTTTCGGCATCTCTTGTTCTTTGGAGTCTGCAATCAAAAAATTTCTTCTTTTAAGTGAGTTGTGGTGATCGGTGTTGGATCGGGAGGAGCTTGTAGAGGGTGTATTCTCTTTATTCCATTAGTGGAGGTTCTTCAGGGTTGGACTCCGATCGTCCCGTAGTTTTTTCCGTAAGGATTTTCCACGTCAAAAATCTTTGTGTCTGCGATTGTGTTTGGCGTTTTTGGTTTGTGTGTTTTGCTCGGTTCTCTCGCAGGACTTTCTGGTTTGGGAGAACGGTTTCTGCGCTTCGTTCCCAACACTGAGACCCTAAAAATCTTTTTTCTCCTCTTCAAATTTTGACTGTTTCTAAATCTATAAATATTTGAACGTTGGACAATTTTTTTCATTAAATCCAAACGTTACAAACACGTTTTTTATGTGCCTTTATACATCATCATTTACATCCTTCAATCCAGCCTTCGGTTACGATTTTCTATGCCTATACATTGAGCCATCTTCTTCTTCTCTCCTATACAGAAATTCTTACGTGAAATCTCTCTCAAAATTTCGTCTTTCCGGAACTCTTCTGTTCTTCGTCCTTGCTCTGGGCAGAGTTAAGTCATGGTCCCTCTCTGTGTTGTGTGCGACGAGGAGATACCGGTAGAGCAGAAATTTTACCACTAGGAGCATTCGGACAAAGTCTGCACATAAATCCGGATTAACTCTTAGGGCAGTGCTACGTGCACGACTTCTCCGGAGGCCGGTAACCTTTAATTATTGTTTATTTTGTTTGCAGATTTAAACAAAAGATAAAGAAATTATTTCCAACGTCTTGTTGCTTCAATATATTCACTTCATGTCTATTTATTTCAGATAAAATGTGTAACATTACCTAAAGCTTTTAAGATACTTGCTGAGTCCTTGAATGGTGTACTATAATTTTATGTTTTCTTCCTTCTTTTTCTCTAAAATATTTTCTCCAGTTGTATCATCTTTTATGTTCTTCTTTTCCCCTTTATACTCAATATAGTGTTTGTGTTGGATGAGATTCCTTTCTTATGTGGAGACTACTCTGAAGTATGACGAGTGATATCCATGTGTTGGAGAAATTCGAAAAAGTCTCGAATATGACGAAGTGGAGTTGTCTCGTCCTGAAGCGTATTAGAGAGTATCAGATACAACAACATATCGGTGGCATACTAACGATATGCCGTCGGCCGTGAGCTTAGTCGATTTTTAACTTTTGACCTGGCCCGTTGGAATTCGGTTTGAAAGGACAGAATTACTCAATGATTATGGTGACATAAATAGAAATTTTCTAGCCCTAATTGCAACAACCATTTACCAAAGGGAGAGAGGATTATGAAAGTATCAACTTTAAAGGAGAAGGAGAAGAATTTAGGGAGAGTTATAGGATATGATCTAAAGTATTCGTTCAAAGGGATCCACATCAACTCGTATTTGTGTTCTTCGCTTCAGTAAACTTATTTCTCAGCATTGCAATCAATTTATTAAATTGAGTAGTTATGGTAGTTCGTGTTGTACCGGTGGGAGAAGCCAAAAGGAGTCAGTGTAATTTCTTATTTCTTGGTGAGATTTTTTTGTGTTGGACTCCTGTCGTCGATCCCATGGTTTTTTCATTAGGAATTTTCACGTAAATATTGTTTATATCTGCGTCGAGCTCATTTTCGTGTATAGTGGTATCGTGTGCATGTTGTGCATTTTACATCGATCCTTGACGATTTTTTTCGATTTGTGAACGATATTTGTTCCGCTAATTCCATGTTCGATCCCAACAATTAGCACAATTAAAAAGTTAAAACTTTCCCACAAGAGCTTTGATGCACAAGCAAAACTTTATTGTTTTCAGAGCAACATTGATTCAATTTCTCTGAACTTATTTTAAGCATATTAAGAAAATAATAAAATGTGATCTGGTTGATATATTTATATTCAAGAACAATAACTTATTATTATTACTATTATTATTTGGATACTATCAGGGGGCGGTCTAGTGATTACACTGGTAAGAGAGAAGAGAAATGGGCATATGTTCTAATCTCAGTTCGGACAAAGTTTAATGGAATGGGGATAGGACAAGGACGGTAGAAAGACTAACCTTTATCTAAAAATTGTATAAAGTGAGTTTGATATTTTTTTTGTCACCAACAAAAATGGCAAACTATCACAAGGAGGGATCTTCAAGAAGGAAAACAAGAAGTAAAGATTTTTAAAAAAAAAACTACACTGGATAGGGTAAGCAACTCCTAAGAACTCAAGTGTTCATTATCGTGAATCCAAGGTGTTCAATCGACAAGGGGCCGAGTCACTAGCAGGAAAACAGGAAGACAGAGTGTTCAATTGCGAGGGGAATGAGTAGGCACATGAAACTCATAGCTCAATTGATGGTGGTGTTGTGTGGGTGGGTTGGGGGTGGGGGGTTTGGAGGGAGTTCGAATTCTTCACTATATCAGTAACTGAGACTTTGTCATGTTTGACATTATTATCTTATCATTTGAATTCTTATTTTGAGCTTTCTTGCTGGGAGAGAAGATTGTTTTGACCTTTCTTTCAATAGTGATAACTATATATTCTAGCTACGGCTACTTTCTACTAGCCGAAAGGTTGTTTTGAGCTTTTTCGAGAGTTTACATTTTGTATTTTTCTCTTTGTTTCTTTTGGAGGGGACCTCCTTATACATGAACCACATGTGGATTTCCCCCACAGTTTTACTCTGGAAAAAAAAATTCCTAATACAGAGCCACCTAGACGAGGGTTAAAGCTGGGAGAGAAGATTCTAATGGTTCACAATGCATCATTGCAGAATAACGAAAGAAAAATCTCGATTTTGATGGAACCTTTATTTTCCAAACCCTGAAGAATCCTCGCTCGTCACTGAAAAGTAGAGAAAGGATACATGAATCTAACATGTGCAAGGTTATCCGAAGGTAGGGGCGGGCCTTCAGTTTATTCGGTTTTGACCAAAATCGAAACCAAAAACCGAAATAGAATAAGAAATTTTAGTATTTTGAAAACCAAAACAGGACCGAATCTTTTAATTAAAACTGAACCGAATCTCTTTGTCGGTTCAATTTTCGGTCCAAAATAGAATAATGCTCACCCCTGTTGAATTGAAGGGTCTGCCCTCCAAATTCGCTTATGCTCTAAATGGACTCCTTTCAAGGTCGTCTCTCTCTATGTACGTACCCTGTTTCCTATTTCTAAGGGTACGCAAAATTGGGCGTTCCATCAATCTTTTCTCCCCAGTTTGATACCAAATCATTCTGTCCAAGACTGACTGCTACATTTCTGGAGTATATAAGAAATTATGATTTAGGCCCACTTAATACTACATAGGCTATTACATTTATCAAAATGTTTTCCAGTATATAATAGTACTTAGGCAACAGAACACATAACACATTACACAAGATTTGAGTTCATCTGCTATGTAATAGAGGGATTCTTGGCATTCTCCATCTTCATCATATTGATTGGTAGCCTTCTTCGTTATGTCTTCCACGGAGATAGCTGACACCAAAGATGACGGCCATGATGACGCCTACCAGACCAAACGCCCACCATCGCTTCATGACCTCGTCTCCCCCTGAAATCATATAAACATTATTGTCAATCATGAGAAGGAGCCATTATAATGAATGAGAAGAAGCCAGTCCGTCATACATGAGATTGAGCTGTTAAGGGGTTGTGGCTCGGCAACTAGGAAATAGAAGAGACCCATAACTCCAGTATGCAACTGACTGCTGCTGTAATTGGATTCAGCGGTCAATAGCTCCCCATCTGAGATCCTGACTGATCCTGGCTCCGGATAGCAGGTCGACATCCCCACTATGTAACCAACCTCGTTCCCTGCTTCGCTCCCTTTCCCGTAAGTTGGTATCGAAGAACATAAGAGCCTCCCATCCTGAACAGCAAATTGCAAAAGAACATTCAAGTCCAACTCATCTTCGATGAAAATGTAGCAACTTAGCCGAAATATCATTGATTTATGTCAACTTGTGTATGTACTTAGGCATCTTGAATTACTCATATAGAAGATTGCGACAAAGCTTGATTACAAAAATGAACCATGTTTACCTGTCCATAGAGAGCAGCACCAATTCCGCCCGAGTGCTGGTGGGCAACACCATAAACAATTTCTCCTCCACGGGGAACGGCCACTGTTGTTTTCTTGGTATCAACACATTTTCCATTACGTTCCTCTTCCAGATTACAAGGCTCAACTTGGTATTCAACCTGCAGGGACGAATATGTATCTATCAGATCAGTGAGATTTGAGTTTTTTTCTTCTTTTTTTTTCTTGATGTTCTGACATAAATACTGAACTTCCATAGTGAGAAAATATAACGAAATTATGTTGAATAGAGTAACAATTAGTTAAATTTTCTTTTGAGAGAAGGATGGGATCAATCAGATCCCAACCAAATTTCAGTGAACACTTTGTTAAATGTTTCACGAAGAGGGAGTTCCCAACTCCCAGAAGCATATGGACTTCTGGAAATTCTAACTGAACTGCAATATGCCAATATATAATGCAAACAAGGGCCTACAACCCCTAGAACTTTACACAAGAAGTAAAAATATGGCCAATTCAAATGAGAGTTCTGAAGGAAACAAAATTATCGAGTTTTGCCAATGCAGCATTGCTCCAGTCGGAGCGCAGCAGGCATCCGGCCTGGTCGGAGGGGTTCGAGTCTCGGAACCATTTAGAGTGTAGTGGGTGTGTAAGTAATAAAAAAGAAGAAGAATTATCGAGTTTTGTCTTGGTTATTTCTTGATGTAGCCGGTTAGTATTTTGAACGGTTGAATGAAATCGGGCTAGTAGTTATCAAGTTAGGATTAACAAATATAACTTTACGAGTTGGATATTTTCAAGTTAATTGTTGTATCTTAGGTTGTTTAGAGAGAATTTTCCTATTTGTTTTATCTCTAAGTTGCTTAGAGATGGAGATGATTAGATAAATTCTCCCTTTTTGTTTAGGATTAGAAATTTCCATGCCTCCGGCACTCGATAAACCGTGCCTCCGACACCCTTAAATAAATTGATTTTTTCCAATTCTTTATCATTTAATACATTTAGTAATAATACCTTTAAAATTATTGACTCATCGTGATATTTTTTAGATGACATATACATCTGTCGAAAAAGACGAATCGTGACGCTTCATGTTTAGTCGGAAATACTCATATTGGTTAATCCTGGGCATTCTTTATCCTCTTATCTTTTGTCAGTAAATATAACTATATATAGACTAGTTATCCTGGTGCCTTCGACACTCTTTATAACTCGTTTTGTGCATGCCTTCGGTACTCCTTGATAAAATCATATTTTAATATTGTTTGTCATATCATTTAATAATAATATCTATACAATTATTGACTTAGCGTGACACTTTTAAATGAAATATACACTTATCGGAGACGAAGGAAAATTTTCCTTCGTTGTTTCCTTAGAGGTAGGTTCTATTCTTAAATTTCGAGGACGAAATTTTTTCTTAGTTGGTTATAATGTAGTGTCCTGTCCCAATACCGTGTTCGTTCTCCGTTGCGACGCGAGAAACGCGGTTAAGAAACACTGTCGTTATCGATTGGTCTAGGGACTAGTTAAATCAAGATTCTTTTCTTGTTTTGGATTGGCTTCTTCGGAATCAAGTCCCATATTCAGCGGGCTGCGCTTCGAGGATGGACTCTACGGCTGAGTTGGAAGAGACCTCTCGTTGCTCTGCTTTTCATGCCGCATTTGCTTCTTTGGCTTTGGCTTAGATTTTCCGAATGCGTTTTCGTGAATGTTTTCGATGTATTTTATTGTTTGTATTATTCGAACTTCGCATTTCATATCGAATTCGGAATAGAAAGATAGAGTATTGATCGTTTGCTTATGCGACAGGTGATCGCGTAGGCGAGCGTACGGGTTAGAAGGCTCATTTTCCTCGCTCATTCAATCAACGGTGAGTAGCTCGACCTTCTTTTCTTGACCATATTTCTCCAATCAATCGATAACATCAACAACACGAATGCTAGCTATAGAGGCGAGGACCCAATGTCACATAACTGTTTCATAGAATTGTACATGTTTACTTGAGTAGAACTGCTATACCATGAAACTGTTCACATGCTTACTTATATTATGCAATCTATAGCATTGTGTTAAGAAAAAGAGAATGAATCAACGAATGAATACTACAAAATCATAAGACGGTATACGCTGAACTTGGTTAAGTTTTCTATGAAATTGTAGACTATGCTTGAATAACTAGTTTAGTCTAGCACGATTATGGACAACTTGTGCACAAGAGCGATGTTTCCTCGAATGGTAACCAGGGGCCAAGGGACCGATTCGGCCTAGGGGGAAACACAGCATAACTGAGCTGGGTTTAAGCAACGGGTATTTCGAGGACTTTCAACGGAGCTTGCTACTTGCATTGAAAGGATTCCGTCTAACAAGACTATGTCTAGGATTGCTAGTTAATGCCAATGACCTCCACATTACACACTGCTTTTAGTCATTGTTAACAAACTGGTAAGGATGATTATGGTAAGCTATATATTGCACGGCACGCTCTGCCGTGGGTAAGTTCTAGTGTAACTTATCTTGTTTATGTTTCGTCAAACTACTTGTATGAAACTGACTAGGAGAGCTAGAAAGATCACTAAAATATGCTGCATATTTCACATAAATTCTTGAACCAAATGAGAGTACGAAAATTAGTTAGTCACCCACCAGTACACGTGAACGTACTGATCCTCGCTCTCTACAGGTATTACAAATTAGGAGGAGATTGCCACCTGACTGAAGGCAGCACTCGTGTATTTTGAAGCTTCGTCCGTACGTGTGAAGAGGATCAAATCCTTTTGAAGACCCTGTAATTGTCCAAGCAAAGATCACTCAACTCTCCCCTATTCAAGGTGTCTGAATGTTTTAGTAGTATAGAGGAGTGTGATGTATGAACGGCTATCTCATCGACGTTCATTTTATAACCGAGTCAGTTTATAAGCCCGTGCGGTAACTCTCTTTTGTATCTGAGTCAATTTAAATGTAAATTCAGTATGATCAATGAAAGAAGTTACTTCTATATAATTGTGTTCAATTTACTCTGCGTACTCTCTTTGCTGTTGTGTTTCGGATAACCTTATAAATGTGCCTTGTGCGAGGACAACCTAGAATCGTACGACATCACGTCCTGGAGATGACTATCGATTCTTCGGAATCGAAATATGACATAATGGTATCAGAGCACGGTTTTACGTCCTTTGGCCTTCCGTTTTGAGTCTCGAACCCTTGACCTCGTGTGGATGAGATGTTCCATACAGTGAGTCCGTAATATTTTCTGAGACTAATATGAGTTGCCTTCTAATTCCAGAAGTTGGGAAAGTTGTAGCCACGAATGAAGAGAGTGCTTCGAGCAGATCGAATAGCTCAAGGACTGAAGCCTCAAACGTCCCTATAGAACAGATGATGCGCATGCTGGAAGCACAACAATGGCAAGTCGAGTCCAATCGGCGCCAGAATGAACATCACCAACGGCACGTCGAAAACTAGCAAAGACAAGCTGAGGTACGGCAGACTTAGTTTGAGATCCGATTCAAGGCACAATTCAAGTTGCACCAGAAGCAACTTAATACTCTCCAGTAGATTGTCCAGACAGTTATGGCCAACAACAACTCTACGATGACTCATATCGTAATCGAACCTGCGGTCCGACCTACCGAAGTCGAACCGGAGGAGCCCGAGCGTCAACCTGCAGCACCAATAAGTTTCAACTTTGAGGTCAAAATTCAAGAAAAGTTGTCGTACTTCCTTCAGCGGAATTGAAGACCCTTCTATGGCAATCGACGGGTTGGAGGAGTTGGTAGATCATTTCGAACTTCTAGGCATTGAAGAGTCCAAGAAAGTTGTCTGCGCTCAAGTACTTCAACTCAGATTGAACGAGCACGACTTGTGGACCGTGCAAAAGTGAGCAATCCGACATGACGACGAGATGGCAACGATCACTTGGACCACCTTCTGAAAGGCGTTCGAGATCGAATATCTTTCTGTAGCCATTCGACAGGAAAAGGAGAATAAAATTATGCAGTTGAGGCATGGGAACATGATGGTGTGGCAGTACGCAGCAGAATTCAACAAGTTAGCCAAATTCGCTGGGTCATTCTTGCCTACGACGGAGAGTAGCGCTCGGCGGTTCGAAGTGGGTCTGCGGCCCTCTATCTCTGCCCATGTGTCAGTTTCGGAATACAAAACAATGGACGAGTCTCTGAATCGCGTTCTCCGCCTTGAGCACTAATACCCTCTAGCTGCTACCGGCACTGTGCATACCAATAATCACAAGTGCCTTAGATATGCGGAAGGAAACAACATGATCAAGCGTCCAAACAACAGACAACAAGACGGATATCAAGGGCAGAACCATGGCCTCGCTGCACCGGATGTCACTGGCTCGGTCACACCATCAACGACTGCTTAATACCTGAAGGTGGATGCTGGAACTATGGCAAAAAGGGCCATACGTGCTGATTTTTCGGCTAAAAGACTGAACCCAACTACGCCTCCGCCGCAAAACCGTCCAAAAAATTGATGCCCGGCACCTCGAGCTCCCCAGCCCGTACAGCAAAATGGCCAAGACCGTCGTCCTAATGCACAAGGACGCGTCTATCACATGACTCGAGATGAGGTATTTGCCTCAGATACAGTAGTGACAGGTATACTACTCTTAAATAATAAGCATGCTCGTGTTCTGTTTGATTCAGGTGCCACACATAGCTTTATATCGGCAGGCTTTGCCGCTGAACACAAATTTTCTATGACACCGTTGGCCTTAATCTTAGTGTTAAAATACCATCGGACATGTCACTACTTGCACACTTAGGTTATAGAGAGGGAATCATCTGTATTGGAGGTAAAAATGTGTATTTTTATGCAATAGTTCTAGATATTAAGGACTATGACATCATACTGGGAATAGATTGGCTCGGCGCCTGTAATGCCACTATTGACTACACAGCAAGGAATGCCACTTTTTGCATACATGGAGTGACCAAATTATGCTACTCATGTGGTGAAGCGTCGCCGACCTGCATGGTGATATCGACAATTTTTACTTGGAGGATGCTTTATTTCGGATGCGAAAGCTACTTGGCGTCCGTTCAAGACATGTGACAGGATGGTACAAACGTGGGTCAAATCGACGTTGTGGTAGAATTTTCCGACGTGTTTCCGGACGAGCTAACCGGTATGCCACCCGATCGAGAAATCGAATTCACCAACGATACCTTTCCCGACATCCGACCGACTTCTAAAGTTCCGTACAGAATGGCCCCCTGCAGAGAAGAAGGAACTCAAAGTCCAGTTGCAAGAATTGCTCGACAAGGGATTCATCCGGCCTAGTGTTTCGCCATGGGGAGCGCCTATATTGTTCGTAAAGAAGAAAAATGGATCGATGCGTCTGTGTATTGACTACCGAGAGCTGAACAAAGCCACCGTCTGGAATAAATATCTAATTTCCCGCATAGGCGACTTATTCGATTAACTACAAGGCGTCTCGGTATTTTCGAAGGTTGATCTTCGCTCAGGTTACCATCAACTTTAAATCAAGCCAGACAACGTGTCGAAGTCAGCCTTCCGTACTCGATACGACCATTATGAGTTCCTGGTAATGCCATTCGGCATAACAAACGCCCCTGCTGCCTTCATGGATTTAATGAATCGGGTGTTTCGACTCTTCTTCGACAAGTTCGTAGTAGTCTTCATCGACGACATTATTGTCTACTCGAAGGACAAAATGCAACACACAGAACATGTGCGGACTGTAATCCAGACTCTTCAAGACAATCAGTTGTACATAAAACAGAACAAGTATGAATTCTGGCTGAATATCGTGTCATTCCTTGGACACATCATTTCTGCTGAAGGCATTGCAGTCGATCCGCAAAAAGTTGAAGTCGTTGTTGATGGAAAGCGGCCTGCGTCAGCTAGTGAGATTCAAAGCTTTCTTGGTTTAGTGGGATACTACAGACGATTTGTGAAGGACTTCGCGAAGACTGCATCGCCCTTGACTCGCCTCACTCAGAAGGGAGTCATGTATGAGTGGTCGGACACTGTGAAGCTTCCTTCCAGGAGCTGAAGCAATGGCTCGTTTCGGCCTCTATACTTGCACTTCCAGATGGGACAGAGGATTTTCAAATCTTCAGAGATGCTTCAGACCAGGGTTTGGGATGTGTACTCATGCAGCGAGACAAGGTGATCTCCTTCGCCTCCAGACAGTTGAAGTCACATGAGAAGAACTATCCTACGCACGACTTGGAGTTAGCGGCTATTGTGTTTGCGTTAAAAGTGTGATAACACTACCTTTACGGTGTGGCGTGCAGTATACGGATCACAAGAGCCTCATGTATCTCTTCACTCAGAAGGAGCTGAACTTACGGCAAAGGCGTTGACTAGAACTAATAAAAAATTATGACTTGACGATTGACTATACGTCAGACAAAGAAAATATTATGGCAGACGCTATGAGTCGAACAATGTCGCTATCCATCAACAACAGGCTACTACGGGACCTAGAAGATATGGGCATCGACCTCCGGGTTCGATTTAGGAAAGTACAATTGACACAACTACAGCTAGAGCCGAGTTTGCGAGAAAAGATCAAGACCGCTCAGAAGGATTATCCGTACCTGAAGAAGATACGAGAGCTAATTTCAACGGGTAGGACGACCGATTTTGCGGAAGATGAGACCGGCGTGCTACGATTGAAACATCGACTAAGCGTTCCAGGTGACTCATAACTCAGAAAGGAAATAATATCGGAGGCACATTATGCGAAGTATTCCTTGCATCCTGACAGCACAAAGATTCTTGGCCTAGAGCTGGTGGAATAGACCGTGGAGAAGGTCAGACTCATTCGGAAAAGGCTAAAGATTGTACAGAGTCGACAGAAAAGCTACGCAGATACACATCGACGACCACTCGAGTTCCTAGAAGGCGATCACGTGTTTCTCAAGGTAATGCCCATGCGAGAGTCACCAAATTCGACACAAAGGGAAAGCTGAGTCCAAGATTTGTTGGTCCTTTCGAAATACTGAAGCGAGTTGTCCAGTAGCTTACCAAATTGTATTGCTGTCAGTACTGTCGGATGTGCACGATATCTTCCACATCTCTTAGTTGCGGAAGTACGTGTACAATCCGAGCCATGTGGTAGATTTTGATTAGCTAGAGCTGAAGGTAGACTTATCGTACGTGGAAGAACCTGTGCAGATCTTGGAGCACAAGGATAAGTTGCTTAGAAATCGTGCTGTCCCTCTCGTCCGCGTACTCTGGAGGAACCATTCGGTCGAGGAGTCGACCTGAAAATTCGAATCAGAGATGAAGGAAAAGTTTCCTTCATTGTTTCCTTAGAGGTAGGTTCTATTCTTAAGTTTCGAGGACGAAACTTTTTCTTAGTTGGTTATAATGAAGCGCCCCCGTCCCAACACCGTGTCCATTTTCCGTTGCGATGCGGAGAACACGGTTAAGAAATACTGTTATTATCAATTGGTCGGGACCGGTTGAATCAAGATCCTTTTCTCGTTATGGATTGGCTTCTTTGGAATCAAGTTTTATATTCAGCAGGTTGTGCCTCGAGGATGGACTCTACGGCTGAGTCGGGAGAGACCTCCCGTTGCACTGCTTTTCATGTCGTACTTGCTTCTTTGGTTTTGGCTTTTATTTTCTGAATGCGTTTTCGTAAATGTTTTCAATAGATTTCATTGTTTGCTTTCTTCGAACTTCGCATTTCATATCGAACTCGGAACAAAAAGTTAGTATTAATCGTTTGCTTATAAGATTTCAGGTGATCGTGTAGGCACGTACGGTTTAGAAGGCTCATTTTTCTTGCTCATTCAATCAACGGTGAGTGGCTCGACCTTCTCTTCTTAAACATCTTTCTCCAATCAATCGATAACATCAATAGCCTGAATGCTTGCTATAGAGGCGAGGACCTAATGTCACATAACTGTTTCATAGAATTGTACATGTTTACTTGTGTAGAACTGCTATACCATGAAACAGTTCACATGCTTACTTATGTTATGCAATCTATAAAATGTGTTAAGAAAAAGAGAATGAACCAACGAATGAACACTGGAAAATAATAAGGCGGTATACACCGAACTTGGTTAAGTTTTCTATGAAATTGTAGACCACGCTTGAATAACTAGTTTAGTCTAACACAGTCATGAACAACTTGTGCACAAGGACGATGTTTCCTCGAACGGTAACCTGGGGCCACGGGACCGATTTGGCCTAGGAAAAATACGGTATAGCTGAGCTGGGTTTAAGCAACGGATATTTCGGAAACTTTCAACGGAGTTCGCTACTTGCATTGAAAGTATCTCGTCTAACCAGGATATGTCCAGGATGGCTAGTTAATACCAGTGACCTACACATCACACACTACTTTTAGTCATTGTTACTGGTAGGCATGATTATGGTAAGCTATATATTGCACGACACGCTCTACCGTGGATAAGTTCTAGCATAATTTATCTTGTTTATGTTTCGTCAAATTGCTTGCATGAAACTGACTAGGAGGGCTAGAAAGATCTCTAAAATATGTTGCATGTTTCACCTAGATTCTTGAACCAAATGAGAGCACGAAAATTAATTAGCCACCCACCAGTACACGTGAACGTACTGATCCTCGCTCTCCACAGGTACTACAAACTAGGAGGAGCGTACCACCTGACTGAAGGCAACGTTCGTGTATTTTGAAGCTTCGCCCATGCATGCGAAGACTTGATCAAATTTCTTTTGGAGATCCCGCAGTTGTCCAAGCAAAGATGACTCAACTCTCCCCTATTCAAGGTATCTGAATGTTTTGGTTGTATAAAGGGGTGTGATGTATGGAAGAGCTATCTCATCGACGTTCATTTTGTAATTGAGTCAGTTTGTAAGTCTGCATGACAACTCTCTTTTGTATCTGAGTCAATGTAAATGTAAATTCAGTATGATCAATGAAAGAAGTTACTTTTATATAATTGTTTTCAATTTACTCTGCGTTCTCTCTTTGTTGTTGTATTTCGGATAACCTTATGAATGTGCCTTGTGCGAGCACAACCTAAGCTTGTACGGTATCATGCCCAGGGGATGACTATTGATTTTTCGACATTGGGGCGTGACATCATGTCCGAACTCCGAGACGACATATACACCAGAGTCGACCTCCACACCATGTTCACTCTTTCTCAATCCATCAACCTAGCAAAATTATTCAGTGAGACGAGTTTACTGTGAAACTTTCATGCCATCCACTTGATTGCATGGAAAAAAGTGCATGCAGAACAATCTCCTAATTTTTATGCAATCAAATTGATGGTATTAAAGGTGTACGATGAGCCCGACTTACTGAATAATTTCTCGTCAACCTAGCTGAGAAGACATAAGAGCAACTAGAGCAAGTCAATAAGCACTAGACCTATCAAATGGGTCGGGCTGGCCTTTCCCGACCCGTAAAAATGACCCATGTGCCAGTCCGGCTTGGTTAATTGTGGGCCTGGGCCGGCCCAATATGTTGGGACTTGTCGGGCCTTATATCTCGGCCCATAAAAGTGGTCCGGCCCGACCCAGAGTCCAGGCCTCATATACTATATTTCATGCCTTTAAATGTGTTGAAAAAAATTGTGTATAGGAAGATGGGTATAG
Organism: Iris pallida; assembly: GCA_029216955.1. Taxonomy (NCBI): domain Eukaryota; kingdom Viridiplantae; phylum Streptophyta; class Magnoliopsida; order Asparagales; family Iridaceae; genus Iris; species Iris pallida. Next base: position 46,363,058 of record JANAVB010016197.1, on the reverse strand, counting down.
AATCTAGAATCCTCTTCCTAGAAGTTGGGTATAGGAAGATATTTTGTGTTTGATGAGCCAAACCAATGGAAGAAATGAAGTATGAATGCATTTTTATCATATAGTTCTCTTTCTTTTTATATCAAAACTTAGCAATGCTGCTGTGCTGGTTTTCATTTATCTAGACTTAGCTTAAATTATTATTTATCAACTTTGTATAAGTGTCTCATATGCTTGTAAGTTAGTTATTGACATTCATGTTATTTAGTTCAGATTTTAAAGAGGAGTTGGAGTGCAAAATTTGAAGATTTTTAACTGCTTAGTGATAAGGTGATCCCTCCTTAAGTGGGGATAGAATATTGTTGTCTTTTGGAGTTCCCAAGGTTAATGAATCTTGGAGAAGATTTATTGTCCTTTGAGTTTCCACGGTTAATGAACCTTGGATGGTGCAATCTTGAAGGGGAAGCATCTGTACCTCATGAAGCTATATAAGGAGGTTGGAAGAGCAACAAATGGTATACCTAATGTGGTATCAAGGTTGTCGCTCAATGGAGGATGAGTTGATGTGGAGGAGCAACAAGTGATCCACCTAAAGTGAGTGAGAATGTGTATTCCTTCTTGCATCCAAGAGAGTGTAAGCCTCTTGAGTGAATCCAACAGTCATTGTTAATCACCATTGAGTGAGATTGTACTTGTAATCCCATTATTCTTAATGGAGAAAAATAGAGTTATCTGGAGGACGTAGGAACACTGCCGAACCTTGTTAATTTTCTGGTGTTCTTCTGCCTTATTTACTTCCGCATTGTGCATCACTCCCAACACTTAGAATATACCAAGGCCCGGCTCGGTTCGAAACCTACCGTACCGTGGGCCACGCGTCGGGATGGGCTCACATTTTCACCCTTTCGGCCAGACCCGGTCCGCCAAAGTCCATGGGTCTGAGAGGCTTGGGCCGGGCCGGCCCACTCGACAGCTCTATAAACACCCAACATTTAGGACGCCATTATATTCACGAGGAGGTTAAAACCATAATTGGTGTCAGCTGCAATAGCTGACAACCGATCCGAAAATCGGTAAGACAATATACTCGGCTGTCCTACCTGAGGAGTCCAGTAAAGAGCTGAATATTTCTACTGCGGTAAAACCAATCCTGGCACGCAAGAACCAGAATCCCTATGCCCAGAAAATGGGTGATCACTATTATCGGTGTGGAGATCAACCCGACCACTTCTCAAACAAATGCCCCAAGGGAGGATTCACCAATATGGTAGAGTATGGCGACGAAGCTGGTAACAATGAAGAAGACGAGATGATCGAGGAGCACCCAACGGCAAACATCTCTCCTACGTGGTGCAAAGCCTTCGTGGACTCGAGCAAGCTTACGACGGTGCTTCGGTCCCGTCACTTATCCATCCTCCGACGTTGTTTCTGTGACACCCCAACAGCTTCTGCACCCTTCCTCAATTCAGCAAAGGTGTAGGGGTCCTCACCCTACATCACTTCTTCAAGTGAAATAGCACCGTTTCATTCCTACTCTTATGGGAAGACTTTCACATATAAGGTTATTCTACAGTGAAGGAATGCTTACAATTCAGTCAGATTGAGAAAATAAAGTTGATATATCCAGTTATAAGCTGAATTCATAAGGCCAGGGAAGTTCAAACAAATATATATCTATATTGTAGTACTACTGGATATAAAGCAGAAAATCGGAGGAATGGTTAGGAACATTTGTTGGAGAAACTTCTAGTCACTAGTCCTGCATTGCAGACTTATGTCCTCCGCAGAAAATATAATTTGTACAAAATGGTGCATTTAGCAAAACATGAAAAGCACACAAACCACAAAGATTGGCAAGAAGTGGTTCAGGGTTCAAATCTTATGCAGGGGGACAGGCAAAAACTAGGCTTAAAAAAACTGAGTGCTAAACTGCTAACGAAGAATTTCTATATATCTGGTGTGAATTTAATATATGAGAAAAGAGAAGAAGAAAACAACGTGCTAAATTCTCAGGTCTTAAAATGAGTGATTTTTTGTGATTGGCCAACTTGAATGAGAGCTCTTGTTTCGGTTTAATTCTTTGTTTGATCATAGTGTACCAATTTGGTCGTTTGTCTGTCATATTACCTTAGGCTTACTGATGATCGTAGCAATTGTGTCGGACGATTCTTCTTCCCAGGTTTTTGTAATTACCGGCTTTGCTCAAAATATGGAGAGAATAGACTGCGATATGACAGTTATTTCTTCCTGCAAAACCTGGCTTCATATGTTATGTGAGAGGCCAAGAACTTGACATCAACATATCAGAAGCTGGCGCCTTTAACTTGCAAGCCAATTTTAATATTCACTCAATACTTGTACAGATTGTCCATGACTTATTCTACTCACATTCGAACAAGAAAACCTTAATATATTGAAGGTGATGATAATAATTTGCAACAACAGATATATCAGATATTTCAGTGAATATTAGTGCTTACCTTGCAACTTGAGCGATCAGTGGTTTTCCCAGGGTCGGTGACATCAAGTATATAGACCTTGACAGGAACGATGGTCTCATCCCATTCAACCCACTTCACAGTGTACTTCAAAAAGAGCTTTCTGACCTCCCCACCTTTGAATCCGTCTCTCAATTGGCACCGTGTCTGATCATAGCAACAATCTTGTCCTCCAATATAATCTTTATCAAGAGGATATCCATACTCGTTCTTGGTCACATTGTAGAGACTGCACCTGCACTCTGTGCACCTGAACCGGTCCTTAACCCCAGGTCTTGTGTCTATAGCGTGGACATTCAAGACCCATCTCTCCTCGTAGCCACTGGGAATTTCTTTAGGATTCCCGACTTCTATACCATAAGGTCCAGGTACCCATGTTGAAGTTCTTCGCGTCTCTGAACCGAGGCCAAAGTATTGTGCAAGATCATTCTGGCACACCCCTGCATTTCTTGCCAATATAAAATTTGGAGACCAACGATGAACTTGAGTTCCCTTAGGGCCGTAGTATCTTTCAACAGTCCAGTGATGAAGATAAGTTTCATAAAGGGGGACGGGGACCCCCATCTCATCAACTACCTCTGCAGCGAAGCTCTTGAGAGCAGTGTGACCTCTTGGGAAAGGAATGTCATAGTAATATTTGTTCACCACTGAACCTTGTTGTAGGAAGAAAGGGGGAGAGAGGAAGACTGAAGATTTGACAGGCCCATCAATTCTCCTGGAAGCTCTTGATGCGTGGACAAATGGAGTCGAGAAGAGGACTGCTAATGACAGAACCCAAAATCGAGAATGCCACATTTTTACTGAAGACAAGAGAAAGTATGCGTCAGTTGGGAAAAATTATTAGGTGCTCCTAGAGCACGACCATGTGGTATTTCAAGCCTATATATCTGACGAGTGTACCAATTGGCCTTTCACTAAGACCACCTAATAATTTCTCGTCAGGTGGTGATTAAACATGTTATTTACCTAGAAAGTTGAAATAAAGTATTACCCATATTCTAATCACACAAGTTTTAGAAGTAAAAGGTGGGCATTACAGGACATGGGTACTATCAACCAACACAATGCGTCAACCAATTTGTAGTTGAAATTTTCTAGATGATATCTGTAGCAATATTCAATCAAGCACCGATCCATTAATTAAACTTCTAACTAAGAACTGAGTAGAATGGTTATTGAGAAAATTATATATCCACATGAATTTACTAAAGGCATTCAAAATTACATATCCACTTGTTTTTTTTACGACTTTGTTACGCTGAATGGAAGTAAATAGAACAACTGTATAACGTTCTAGTAGATGAACCATTGGATTGTCCAAACTTTAGTTTCATTGTATTTATCCTCGACTAGTAAGTAAAATTATCATGCTTTACTGGTATGAATCCAACCTTTGGAATCAGATACTCATCTCTTTCTACATTGTAGCTTCGTTAGAATTCTATAAGAGAAGTTTAATAATGTCAATTCATATCATAAATAGGTGTTGGTGTTTTTGGCTTTAGACTAGTGTAAAATAGTCCCACATCGGCTACACCACCAAGCGGGTATCTCAATATAATGCTTTGCATGTGTTGAGATGTGCACATGGGGTGTGGTGGGGCACATTTGGTGCCATGTGGGGATGTTTCCTAGAAGGAGAAATGATTAACTCCAACAAGGAAGCATGTTACTTTTTGTTGTTCGGACTCGGACACGGGCTCCAGGATGCTTCGTGCATGCACGGGTGTGAAGGGGGGGGGGGGGGGGGGGGGGGGGGGCAAGCATGGACTATCACACGACTACTTTGATTGCGGAATGATATAAAATATCACTCTATTTTTTAGTATTGGTATTTTAGTCCCACATCGGATAGGAGAAAAAGTGAAGTCTCACTCCGCTCTATATATAGAGCCCCCTGGCGTCCTTTGTAAGATGCACCAAATAAGAAAGTAAATGGAGCCCGTTGAGTCCAGGGGGCCGTTTGAGTCACAAAAAGTTGACTAGCAAGCGTTCCAGAGGTTCTTCGAGAACTTGCTGGTTCCTGAAAGCGGATCGTATAAAGGCGAATCTTGCTTTGAGCAACGATGATTTTTATCACCCCAGCAGGACTGTTGAAATCTCCTTTCTTTCTTTCTTTCTTTCTTTCTTCTTCTTCTTCTTGGTTGGTTGTAGAATCTTTGGAGAGCAAACTTGTTTGCCGAAATCTCCAAAATTCTAAAACTCAGTTCAGGTATTTTTGGAGAGCAAACTCGTTTGTCGGAATCTCCAAAGTCCTAAAACTCAGTTCAGGTACTTTTGGAGAGCAAATTCGTTTGCAGGAACCTTCGAAGTCCTAAAACTAGCTTAAGAAAATTAGGGGAGCAAACTTGTTTGCGAGAAGTCTCCGAAATCCTATAAAATCAGAACAGAGAGCAAATTTATTTGCACATTGAAGTCTCTGTCTCTGACTGTTTTTCCTTCTAGATCTGTTTCAGGAATAAGAATCTCAAAATAAGATCCGGATCAGATGGAGAACTGCCGTACAATCCTTCTCAATACAAGTTTTAACAAACTTGAGAAGATTGACGGACAACCCTTCCAATATTTGGATGAGAAGAAGTTTTTTGTCAAATAGTTGGATGAGTGTTGGGCCTAACTATCCAAGGAGGATGATGCATATTATATGACAGATCGGATTTGTCGATAGTGCATGGAGATTACAAATTGTGCTAGAGCGGACGAGAAGCCTCTTAAGACAAATGAGAAGAAGACCAAGGTACTTGTGCGCATAAGATCTGTTCAGATTATACGTATGTATGCGTATGTGTCTACTCAGATGACGCGCATATGTTTTATTCAGATCATGCGTATGTATGCGCATGGATTTTGCTTGGCATGGCGCATAGGTTTTGCTCCAACTAAGAGCATGACAGTGCATGGTGATCTCGGCGCATGATTGCATATGTGCATGGTAGAGTCTACGCATGACTGCATACGTGCTATCTGTATATGCACGTAGGGTGCTGCATATCTTGGCGCATGGGTCTGCTCGGATGAGGCACATGGGACAACCCAGATGATGCGCATGAATTGGTGCATAGGTTTTGCTCCAATATGCACATGGTTTCGACTGTATAAGCGCGAAAATTCTCCAGGAGTGTAATAACCCTACATGAAGATATTTTTTATCTTGGTGGGGTTAGTTACGACTGTGGCCTGGAGGGTCATCTGAAGGAGAATTACAAAACCAAAATAGCAAGGTAAAGCTAAACTTGGTTGTTTTGATTACTTAACTTGGTTGCTATGTATGCACAGGTTGAGTCATCTAGTATGGTAGTTGACTAGTAGGTGGACACTGGTGCATATAGCCACACGTGCAAGGAGCTGTTCACCTTGGACGAGCTTAGCTGTGATGAAGGTCTCGATGGCAAATATATTGCTAGCAGAAAATCTGGGGATCGGGATCATAGTCTTGGACTTTCGAAAAGTCGTTGACATTGGTGTACATGTAGCACGTACCAGTTATTTCTGAGGACCTGATCTCAGGAAGTCTGTTATTCGATACGGACTTGAAGATGGACATACATGCTGACAAGATGTTGATTTTTTGGCCAGGAACATACTTTAGAAAGATGTTCAGTATCAAACAAATGTTCAAACTTCTGCTGATAATGCAGTTTCTTAAATTGAGTTGTGACGAATGGACTAGGACATGTGCTATGTAATAGCAGACTCAAGATGTCTATTCTAGACCTCATCTCTAGATGTGGGGATAAGGGGGTGGAGGATTATGAATTCTGTGCACGGGACAAAGATTGTTAGGAGGCTGCTCAGACGATTATACTAAAAGTACAGATTTTCAGGAGTTGGTACACTCAAAAATCTGTGACTTTCCTTAATTCTCCACAAACACCGGATTGAAGTGTATTAATACCTTCATGGACAATTTCTCGATGAACTCGTATCGAAAGATGGAGCATTCGAGAAGTTCAGAGACTTCAGGGACGAAGCTGAACGTCTAGCCGGTTGACAACTCAAGTGGCTCAGAAGTGATTGAGACGGAGAGTATCGTTTTCTTGGATTCGCATCGTTCTGCAATGAACATAGAATTGACTATGAAACGACTGCTTGGTAGTCTCGTTATATACTCAGGATTGATCAAGACGGAGAGTATCATTTTATTGGATTCACATGGTTCTGCTATAAACATAGAATTGGCTATAAAACGACTGCTCCGTAGTATCTCTAATCCAATGGAGTATCAGAGAAGAAGATCAGTACGCTGTCAGAGATGATGATGTATTTATTGTGGATCTTCTAATACACTTCTGGAGATAGATTGTGCTTATGGCTACGTTTTTTTTCAAGTAAAGTACCGTTCGTCACATCTGTCACTGCTTCTCATAAACAATGGTTCAAAATTAGACCTGATTTGAATATCATTCTAGTGTGGGGGTGTCTGGTGTACGTGAAACTTCTAGATATCAAGATTCAGAAACCAGGGTCGAGGACCAAGATGAATATTTTTTTTCTTCTGAATAAGATGTTGAAATCTACGCTCGGAGATTCTTTGATATTGTATCATTCAAATAATTGAGTCTCGTGATGCATAATTCTTGAAGACAAGTTTGCTAGGGACAAGAACATTTTTTTCGTGGATGTTCCGGAGAACATTGTTGGTACCGAAGAAGCAAAATACTTCCAAAGAACTAGTAGTCCAGAAGGTGGTTGTCATTGATGAGACAACACTTGAACCAGTATTCGCTAAGCTGTTAGCAAAGTGAGTGAGAAAGCCGAAAAACTTCGGAGATGACTTTATCACCTATCACATGTTGGCTGATGAGGCGATGAAGACCAGAGACGCAATCTTCTGGGGGAAGTGAGTCAATGGTAAGATTGACTCCATTGCATCCAATTACAAGTGGGTGTTAGTTAATCAGACTAAAGGAGCTAAACCTATTGAATCTTCGAGAAGAAGAAGACGAAAACCGAAGGAACTGATGATAAGTTTGAGGCTAGGCTAGTTGCCAGGAGGGTTTGCTCAAGAACATGGGATTGGTGAGGTTGACACATATGCTCTAATAACTAAGATATCAACTATCAGGATGACGATTGTCGTAGCTGCTATTCATAAGTTGTTCTATCATCAAATGGATGTCTAGACAATATTTTTGGAAAGAGAAATGGCAGGAAAGATTCACATATAACAATCATATAGATTTGTCTTTCAGGGTCTTGAAGACAAAGTATGCAAGTTGGTGAATTCTATGTACAGTTTGAAGTACGCTCACAATCTGTGGCTCGAGTTTTTTGACCAAGTTATTAGGTCAAAAGGCTACAGGGTCAGTGAGACTGTTAAGTGTAATTACACGAAGTTCGTTGATGATAGAGGAGTCATCGTTTGTCTCTATGTGGACAACATAATGATGTTTTACTAGAACAAAGATGTTCCTTATCTCCAGATTCAGTATGAAAGACATGGAAGATACGAATGTCATCCTGGAGATTTAAATAATCTGGCCGGAAGATGAGCTTGCTCTGTCACAAGCTCTCTACGTGGAAAGTTGCTCACACACTATGGATATCAGGATCTTCCAGGGGTCGATACTCCTTACAGGTTGGATCAAAAGCTGAAGCCAGGCCCTGAAGAAGCGTCAGACAGTTGGTGTACTCGAGCATCATCTGGAGTTTGATGTAGGCTACAAGTATCAACAGGCATGACATAGCTTTTGTTGTAGGCATGCCAAGTCAGTTCACGAGCAATCCAAGTGTTGATCTTTGGAAAGATGTGAAGAGAGTAATGAGATATCTCTCAGGGACTCGGAAGGATGCAGTACGACGGTTTCCCTGCAGGGGTAGAAGCTTTAGTGATGCCTTGGTGCTCAGAAGGAGAGAAAGAAGAGGTTATATCTTCTACATGGGTAGTGCTGCTATATCGAGGAAGTCGAAGAAGCAGACCTTTATTTCATTATGAAATCTAAGTTCTGTAAGTTGCAGCGGATGAAGCGGAATTGCTTCGGGTATGAAGCAAAATGGCTTCAGGAGCTCAGGAACGATCTTTCTGTGGTTGGTGCGCAAATTCGGATGTTGTCGATGTATTGCTACAACCGAACACGATTTCTGTGGTTGGTGTGCAAATCCGGGTGATGTCGATATATTGCGACAACCAGGTGGCTACAGAAGTGGCATCGAATGATCTCTTCAATGATAAGAAGAGGATTGTGCAACTAGGACACAGGGCACTGAATGAGCACATCAAGCGTGGATCATTACAATGGTTGATATTCGGAGTCAGGAGATTTTGACAGATCCGTTCACTAAGGCCTCAAGCGCCAATTAGTCGAAGACTGACAAGAAAATGGGCTTGATAGACCTATGATATTGTGTCTGCAATCCTACCATAAAGTTTAATGCTGATTGGTTCAAAGCAAAATCTACCAAACATCTAGCTTTTGGCTCAAGGGAGGACCATTGACTGGGAGAATATTAGGAACAATGGTTAGTCCTTTGAGACTATGAGGGGTTACGGACCCAGAACTACTGTTGTCTACTGTTTGTTCTTTAAATAGAACAAAATCCTGTGGGAGGATGACTTAGACGCCTTAATGAGTTCTCGGACATTGAGAATGTCCGACGTGCTTTACAGGAATCACGGATAACATACACTACAAAGGAGCGTAGTACTCCATGCTACAGTGGGGTGACACTACCAGGAGGTATCTCGAGAGAGTAAAGCCTCAGCTTCGGGCCATGTCACAACGGCATAGCACGGCACATAGGCAAGTGGCCTAATGTTGAATAATGAAGAGTGGTAGGCAGCACTACAAAGAGTCCGGTGACCTCATGTTACAGTGGTGTGACACCCCCAAGAGATACCTAGAAAGGGTAAAGCCTCGGCATGCGAGCCATATCACAACGACGTAACACCGTAAGAAAGAGAAAGACTTTATGCTGGGTAGTTTTCCACTACAAAGAGGTTGGGTCCCCATGCTATAGTGGTTTGACACCACGATGAGGTATAGCCTCGGCTTTGGGCCATGTCATGGCGGCGTAGCACCACAAGGAAGCGAAAGGCTTCATGCCATGACTCTTTAAAGGAACTCACCTAGAGTGTATGAAAGAGATATAGGCCATCTCTGAGGGTAAATTTGTAGACACCCAATATACATACACCGAAACTAGGCGGGCACATGGCCTTTAATGTGCAACCGGAAGCACAGTTGATGTAATTGTGTTTCTAGGAAGAATTGCATCTATAGTGCAGAATTCAAGGCTTAGTCCATTCTTGTACCATAATTGTTGTTTGAACAATACAGGAAGATTCAAGTAGAAGCGACATCTATCCTTATGCATAATGGATAGTCACCGTGGAGAACACTCAACCTACATATATTGAGATATATGGGAGATTGTTGGCATTTTTGTCTTTAGACTAGCGTAAAATAGTCTCACATCGGCTACACTACCAAGTGAGTATCTCAATATAATGCTTTGCATGTGTTAAGGTGTGCACATGGGGTGTGGTGGGGCACATGTGGGTGTCATGTGGGAGTATTTTTCGAGAAGAAAAAAGGATTAACTCCAACAAGAAAGCATGTTGCTTTTTGTCGTTCGGACTCGGACTCGGACACGGGCTCCAGGATGCTTCGTGCATGCACGGGCGAGAATGGGGGTAGGCGTGGACTGGCACACGACTACGCTGGCGGAATGATATAAAATATCAAACTCTATTTTTGAGTATTGATATTTTAGTCCCACATCGGATAGGAGAAGAAGTAATTTTTATCACAAATCTTGCTTTAAATAACGGTAATTTTTATCCTCCTAGCAGGGTTGTTGAGATCTCCTCTTTCTTTCTTTCTTTTTCTTCTTCTTGGTTGGCTCTAGGATCTTTGGAGAGCAAACTTATTTGTCGGAATCTCCAAAATTCTAAAACTCAGTTCAGGTGTTTTTGGAGAGCAAACTCGTTTGCCGGAATCTCCAAAGTCCTAAAACTCAGTTCAGATACTTTTGGAGAGCAAACTCGTTTGCAGGAATCTCTGAAGTCTTAAAAATGGCTTAAGGAAATTAGGGAAGCAAACTTGTTTGCGAGAAGTCTCTGAAATCCTATAAAATCAGAACAGATAGCAAATTTATTTGCACATTGAAGTATCTGTCTCTGACTTTTCTTCCATCTAGATCTGTTTCGGGAATAACAATAGGGTCATCGACCTGGTGGACTATTGGACCTCTTGGAGAAACTATTATCTTCTTAGCTATCCGTTGCTTGTGGGTGAACTATCCTACAATAACAATTATTTGGCATGTTTGGTGTGAAATCAGATAATTTTCAACTCAAAGTCTACCGATACCAACTCTTTTCTAATATCCTTCGAGAAGATATGATGTTTTTCGAGAGAAACTAGATTCCATATTAAAAAAAATCTCAACTAGGAAACTAAGAAATATGGGTTCTTCTTTTTATAGTTGTTCGTGAAGGGTTCTATCTTGTTGCTCTTGAACATCCACATTCTTTTTGGTGTTACGGGATATTGATATGGATGTTCCTGATACTTCTCAATTGTCCTATCCGTGTTCCATCTTATTTGACTTTGACCCATAGTTTGCTGTATCGGCTGACACCAATCTGATACGACCGATACCGATACGGTTTGGCATGTTCCGATTCGATACCGAGTATGCGATACTGACCGATACCGACACTGAGGGTCTCTTTTCTGGTTAATTCGGCAAAAAAAAAATTGAACGAAAAAGACCAATCGGCAAGGTTTTTAAAACATAGTAAGGTTGTAAAAGCATGTTAAAAAACTTATATATTGCATGTAAACCAATCGGCAAGGGGTGACTACTATTTAATTCAATTTCAAAACTGCTAAGAAACAACACTAGAAATATTTAAATTATGCCTAAATGTATAAATTGTTGGTGTTTTTGCCTTTGGACTAGAAAAGATAGTCCCACATCGGCTACACCAAATGGTGAGTATCTCAATATAATGCATTGCATGTGTTGAGGTGTGCACATGAGATGTAGTGGGGCACAAGTTTGTGCCATGTGGAAGTATTTTCCTAGAAGGAGAAATGATTAAATCCAACAAGGATGCAAGTTAATTTTTGTTGTGCGGACTCGGACTAGGACTCCAGGATGTCTCGTGCATGCACGGGAGTGTTCGGGGGGTAGGCGTGGACTGGCACACTTCTATGCTGATTGTGGGATGATCTAAAATATCAAACTCTATTTTTGAGTATTGGTATTTTAGTCCCACATCGGATAGGAAAAGAGGTGAAGTCTCAACTCCACTCTATAAATAGAGCCCCTTGGCCTCCTTTGAAAGATGCACCAAGAAGAGAGTTGAGGGAGTCTGTTAAGTCCAGGAAGTCCGTTCAAGTCTCAAATATTGACTTACGAGCGTTCCAGAAGTTCTTCGTGAACTTGCTGGTTCCTGGAAGCTGTTCGTGCTCGTGTGAGGCGAATAAAGCTTTGAGCAACAGTGATCATTCATCCCAGCAGGAGTTTTTTCCACCTTTCGCCTGTCACCTTCTTTGTTGGTTATATCAGGATTTTATTAGCGCACCTTCGGTGAAGTGTTTGCGTTGATATTATCAGAATTCTATTTGTGCACCTTCTGTGAAGTGTAGCATTAATAGAATTTCACTTACGTACCTTCTTTGAAGTGTTACGTTCTGTGCACCTTCTGTGAAGTGTAGCACTAGTGGGATTTCTCTTACGTACCTTCTGTGAAGCGTTACGTTCTGTGCACCTTCTGTGAAGTGTAGCACTAGTTGAGAGATTTCTTTTACGTACCTTTTGTAAAGTGTTACGTACAATTGTTTCGATATTTCAGTTTTCTATCGAAAAATTGTGCCCCGGCACTAACATAAATATATATTTTCTAAAATGTTAATAATTATTTGCTTTCCAATACCAAAAAAATCCGATACTCCGATTCTAAATAATTGATACTGCCGATACCAGTGGTGGATCCATAGTGTAGGCACTAGGGGGCGGGCCCCAGTGAACTTTTTTTTAAAAATATATTATTATACTCTAGAAATTTTTTTGAAGGCGTTATCTTTGAACCCCTTTATAATTGTGCTTCCAGTGAATTATAATCCTAGATCCGCTAGTGGCCGATACCGTCGATCCCAATACTCATAGGAATAGGTCGATACCGATTTCAATACCAATATTTTCGTACTTCTGACCTTTTGATCTCCTTGATCCTGTAGTCTATAAAACCGTTTTCATCAAAACCCATTAATCTATTAAAACCTGACAAGTTCCCCAAATCATCATAAAGATGCATAATCTAGGAAGCACAGACACTAAAAATTTGGTCGTATGGTCTGTATCGTGTCAGATGCGTATCGGACACACCACAGGTACTCCAAAATATATTAGGATAGGCCAAAGTAGGATCCGTGTCATGTCGTGTCGTGTCGTATCGTATCCGTGCAACTTAGTAAAAAGTACTATTATGATCTAGGAAGACAGCTTCCTGTTCAAGTCACAGCAAGCAAATCAGTTCTTACTGATCTTTCAGTATCGATCTCTTACAACTAATAAACCCATGCATGATGCATCAACTAGAAACATATTGAACTAATCCAAACAATTTCAGCAACAGTACACTAAGTTGAGAGAAACAAACAAATGATCATAAAAAGAAGAAGAACTTAGCCAACAAAAATAAGAGGAAGTGAAACAAATGGAGATGAGGGACACAGGCAGATGCACCTTGATTGATTCTGCAGCCACACAAGTGACTTGAGGGAAGTATAGAGCAAGGAAGGCGAATGGTATCGTTATATAGTAAGACAAATTATATAGGCAGTACTCTATATTTTACTCCATGACAGTCGTTATTTTAAGATAGTCCAATTTGATATAATTTTTACTTAGGATAATTCTAATTTTATTTTGGACTGTCCAACTTTTGTTATCAGTTCTAATATAATGTAGAATTATCCACAAAGTTAACAGTCCAAATTTAAACTATTCAAATTTTTTAGGACTGTAACAATATTGGCAGTCTAAATCCAAATATGTGGACTGCGTTCAAATAAAAATTTGAAGTGACAAATTTGTAAATAAATTAAAAAATTAGATTGTTCTCAAGTAAAATGTGAAGTACCAATAGAATTTGCCAAAGTGTCCAAGCGGGCCCGAAATCCTTCTAGAAGGGAGCCACGTGATAGATTAGATGACAGAGAAGTGTAGAGAAAGAAGGACGGAGAAAAGTCTCTGTGGATGGAACTGTTTTTGATAATGGGAGAGGACAGCGTGGTTGGGAACTTTGACTTCTAATTATACAATATTAGACCAAATAGGAAAAAACGAAAACGAAAACTCTAACCACGTACGTGTGGGTCACGTAGAGACGTACGTACGTAGTGCATGGTGTCTGGCGAGATACGGAAGCATCAAGTATATGCCGATATATGCTACCGGGCTTCAATCGTGACGTGGCATGATGTATCGTGTTGGTTTCTTTTTGGATTCAACCCATACTCGACACGACAAAGACACTGACTAATCATCTCCTTATGAAGTAATATATTAGTGCACCTCCAACGCCATTGTTTCGTACTTTTGTAATATCTTGTTATTCCTATCAGGCCGGTCGTGAGCTTATAGGAGCCAAAACTTTAAAAATAGCCGTCACACATAATATAAAAAATATTTAAAAATTAAAATAAAAGTAAATTAATAAAATAATATTACCATCAAGAACTGAACTAAGAACCTCTATTATACGAGAACATAATAATTACTACACCACAATAAAATTTGTTAAGAAAAGTTAATAGAACATCATACTAGTTCTATTTTAGATACAAAATATTAATATATTTACGTTTAAATTGACTTTTTGGGCCCTCCTAGTCCGTGGACCCTGGACGGTCTTCCTGACTGCCCTGGGCCAGGGCCGACCCTAATTCCTATGTGACATGAGACACAAGATAATGTTTTTACTAGGTGGCAAAATTATATTAACAAAAGACTGAAATAGAAAAAAAAATCAATGCAAAAATATTGAGATGCAGTTTTTTCAATCTCCAAGACAACTTCTCATATTTTTATCTTTTTTTCTAAATTTTTCTTTTCATAATTGGTGACATGGAGGTGAAAATACTGTCGAGTGTATTATCTATAACTAGACAACCAACTTGACAATGTCTTCTATAATTTTTGTCACATAATCTTCACAATTTAATTGAGAATTGATTGTAGAATAATTTTTAAATAAAATTTATCATTCTTATGTAGCAACAACTTTTTTCTAAAGATACAATAGGGCTGGAGATGTTCTTATATTATTATTTTATAATACATACCTACACATCCTTATGGTTGGGGGACTCGAATTCTACCAGTCTCGTCCGGTGTCCGTACTGTTTTCCACTTGAGCTACAAGTGCCGGGCCTTATACTTAATTATATAAAGTTATGATATGATAGATAATTAGAATATCGTCGGAGATGTCATTAAATGACATAATATTTTATGATAAAACCACTGTCAAGAGCTCATTAAATTTAACTCTCTAAAAAAGGGTAAATACCATTTTTGGTCACCCAATGTTTCAAAAGTTCAACTTTTAGTCACTCCATGACCAAAAATATATATGGAGAGTGACTAAAACTTAAACATTTGAAACATTCGGTGACCAAAACTGGTATTTACCCCTAAAAAACTATTAACTTTAAATGATAAAATTTTATACAACATAAAAAGTCCTAAGAAAATATTATTTTTAGAGGATAGGATCTTACAACAGAAAAAAGGCTTAAAATTTTTATTCCCATTTCTTGATTCCCGATGAAAAAAAGTTATTTTAGACGATCTTAAAAAAAAATAAAATTGTGCTGGAGAAAATCGAAAGATAGTGATCTGTTCTTGCAAAAAGAAAAACTTAAAATATTATTTTAGAAGATATGATCTTATAGCAGAAAACAAAACTTAAATTTTTTAAATAATTACATAGATAAATATGTAGGTGAAGATAATATTTTTTTTATAAATTAAAGGAAAAATAAAATAAAAACTTGGAAAGTTTGATAGAATCCAATCTTACAACAGAAAGAGAAAGAGGTTTTGGAGAGAGAGAGAGAGAGAGAGAGAGAGAGAGAGAGAGAGAGTTTGTATAATTAGTAGTAAATTCAAGTGAGTTGCATTAATTTTTTTCATGATATTCTTGAAAAATAGTTTAAATATTTGAATATATTTGAATTAAGATTTGATATATATATATATATATATATATATATATATATATATATATATATATATATATATATATATATATATATTCTGAGAATTGCAGAGAAATCCAATTTCGGGGTTGCTTTTTATGAAAAACCCACCCGCAGGATGAGTTTTATGAAATGCCAAGAATTATATATTTTCACGTTAAGTATTCCAAGATTCCCTTTAGATGCTCTGTATTTACAAAATTAATACCATAACTACCCCTATGCACAAACTCATATTTGGATTGCGATTCTCGTTTTCTTCTTCTTCTTCTTCTTCTTCTTCTTCTTCTTCACGAGAGATCTGAATCTCATTGCTCTCATCTTCAGCAGAGATCGCAAAGATCGTTCGTAGTTCACCGTGCTTTTTTTTTTCAGTCGAACTCCGATCATCGCTCATCTTCTTCTTCTTCTTCTTTTCCGACAATTAGGTCAATTATGGAGAGAAGATCTTCTTCTTCTTTTCCATAAGAGTTAGCATCGTTTTGAAAGAAGAACGAAAACTCTTGAATCTTTATTCATGTCAAATTTCTTTCCACAAAACAAAAAAAATAAAAAATTAGGTTTCTGTCAACTATTTTTCGTCGATATAACACGAAGAATAGTCATTCTCCTACATTTTAACAAGGAGAATGCCATTCTCCGTGTAAATTAATACGGAGAATGACATTCTCCTGTGTTTTAACATTTGAATGATCATTCTCCGTGTCATTTAACACGGAGAATGGCCATTATCCGTGTAATTTAGCACGGAGAATGGCCGTTCTCCGTGTTAAAAGACACGGAGAATGGTCATTCTCCTACGTTTTAACACTGGAAATGACATTCTTCGTGTTAATTTATACGGAGAATGGAATTCTCCATGTTTCTAACACGGAGAATGGCCATTCTCCTGCGTTTTAACACTGGAATGACCATTCTCCGTCTTAAATTACACGGAGAATGGCCATTCTCCGTGTAAACTAAGACGAAGAATGGCCATTCTCCGTGTAATTTAGCACGGAGAATGGTCATTCTCCGTGTAAATTAAGACGGAGAATGCCGTTCTCCGTGTTACTAACACAGAGAATGGTCATTCTCCGTGTAAATTAAGACGGAGAATGTCATTCTTCGTGTTACTAACACAGATAATGGTCATTCTTCGTGTAAATTAAGACGGAGAATGCCATTCTCCGTGTTACTAACACGGAGAATGGCCACCCTCATGCGAAATTAACATTCTTCGTGTTCTAACACGAAGAATGACCATTCTCCTGTATTTTATGGTCAGTTGAAACTTTGGAGGGCCATAACTTTTGACTGGGAGGTCGAAACGAGGTCAAGTTTGTCTCAAAATGAGCGTATCTTCGAGGAGCCTGAGATTAACAATTATTTTTGTTAGTCGGCCTTCCGAAATTTTAGAATCGCAAAAAAATGATGTTTGGACCTCCGTTTTAGCACTTTTGCCGTTTGTCTCGGTTTTTCCGAAATTTTTCGACGAGTTTTTGAAGATTTTTGAGGAAAAAACCTAGATTCAAAAGTGAGCAGCGTATGGAAGAAGATGAAGTATCGAAACATTTTTTTTAAGAGTAATTTCGTGGGTATTTTCAATAAATTAGAAGGAAGGGCAAAAAGGTCATTCGGAACCCTCTTTATATATTTTTTTTCTAATTCTGGGCACGCGATGAAATGTTATTGCGCGGTGGTTTTTTCATACAACTTTTTTGTTTTTTGGGCATTTCATAAATTTCCCCATATATATATATATAGAGAGAGAGAGGAGGGATCTACACTTTTGCATCCCCCATGCATCCCCATGATAACATCCGTTGGATCTTGTTTAAGCCATCTAATCTTAACCGTTGAAAAATCAACGGTTAAGATTAGATGACTTAAACAAAATTCAATGGATGTGAAAGAGGGGATGCAAAAGTGAGGGGATGCGGATCCCTCCTCATATATATTATAATTTGTTATAGATATATGTAATTTTTTTTATAGATATACGTGAAGAAAATAATGGATTTTTGGTTATGAGGAAGAGAAAAGAAAAAGTTACTTTTAGAATTATTAGCTTTTATTAATTAATTTATTATTAATTAATGGATTATTATGCTATGACGACTTAATTTTGAGTTGTTTTTAAGTCTTGTTATATACCAGAAATTAATAGATGATTTACAAACAGCTTAGAAACGAGTAAAATAGAGAGGTTTAGATAGTTCAATTTTTACTCGTTTCTAAGTCGTATTAAATTAGTAGAGTTATATATAGAGAGGTTTTGGAGAGAAAAATAATTGAAAGTTTAATAGCATCTGTTTGGTTATAGCTTAAGACCAATTATGTCCTATTTTCAAGGTATGATTACATTGGAAACAAAACAATATCTTAGGGTCTACTTGATAACGGTGTTTTTACCGGTTCTGCGGTGTTCTTGAATTGAACGTTTATGGAAACCCCTGCTTTTTAATCTCTTTGAGACACTAGTTTTGGTCGGCTCAAAAATCCCTACAAACCTGTGTAATGCAATTTTGGGTGATTTTATAGACACCCAAAATCGTTCATTTTGAGAGATTTTATTATTTTAGTTCATTTATATCCTCACAAAAAATATATAATTATAACTACTAATATTCTTCCCTATTTAATTTTATTCGTGTAATCTTTCAGAACCGCTCATCGTGAATTATCAAGCATGGATTGGACTGGTTTAAAAGCCGCTACTTAAAAATCATTCAAAATCGGACCCCTTATAACTAGTCCTCTATTTTTACAAAAACAAAATATAATATATATATATATATATATATATATATATATATATATATATATATATATATATATATATATATATATATATATATATATATATATATAAAGGAGCGGATCAAAAGCCCTCCTTAGAAAACCCCCTAAAAACCCCCCTCACTCTAATTCGTAATATTAATGTTAATGTTAATATTAATGTTAATATTAATGTTAATGTTAATATTAATTTTATTTTATTTTTTTATATTAATGTTAATGTTAATGTTAATATTAATGTTAATGTTAATGTTAATATTAATTTTAATGTTAAGTTTAATGTTAATTTTAGTATTTAATGTTAATATTAACATTAATATTAACATTAAATTACGGATTAGAGTGAGGGAGTTTTTTAGGGGGTTTTCTAAGGGGGCTTTTGATCCGCTTCCATATATATATATATATATATATATATATATATATATATATATATATATATATATATATATGGATATATATATATATATATATATATATATATAATTAACAAGATATACTCTTAAACCGGATTATTGATCCAACCCTAGGCCACCCTTGGCCCAAAACCACACTCTAACTAACAACACCATCTATTGAAACTGACTCAAGAACATAGATGACTTAAGAATAGGTCTCAACAGTACCAACCCAACTCATAATTCACCACAGAACACAACCCTATTAAAGTGGTCCTACACCTGCACTTTATGAGAGCATGGATCTAGCCCACCAGAAATTTAGCAACTACAAATTTAGATTTTACAGACCCTCTTGTTCAAAAGATACTCATCAAATGTTCAGACACTCTCCATATTTGAAACTTGGACACTCACACAGTCAAAGCATCCAACCCATTATTATACTCATTCAAAATAGACCTGCAGCTGACTTAAAAATCAGACTAAAAGAATCAACCAAATGAATACCCAACTACACATAACAAAAGCATATATAAAAGCCCCCAAAGTCTAACTCTAACCATGCCTTCCTTTGAATTAATTCTCTGGCCAACAGAGAGGTTTAATTCACAACACAGCATGCTTCAACTTCACACAAACTGAACCACACTTCACATATCTAGCTATTGGTACTCCTCCTATTTCCCATACTGTATGGGCCTAACTCATTCTCAACCAAACCCTCATTCAGCTGGCAATTGCTTCCTGGAGGCAATCACATGAACCCACAAGTCATGGATTCCTCTTTAATTCAAATGTTCAGAGAGGGAAAATCACAAAAAGGAAGAAGTTTACTTCACACATTAAACGGTCACAGTCATCACCCACAATTTATAAAACCTAGAGATGGATCAAAATCAATTAAAGAAAAATTATACAAATCAGGGATTAAAATAGAGAACTACAGAATCTACAAATTAACAAACCCAATAAAATTATACAAATCCACAGCTTAACCAATCCAAAATAAAGGAAACCTATCCCAGCTAATTCCATCCCAGCTGATCCGTTCCCGCAGACACGGACACGTAAAGAGGACACGATCCGGCTTGGTCACGCACACCCGAACACAGCTATAAACTGAACACAACAAACTGGCACCCTTGACACAACCGCGCTTGGACACGCCACTGGACATGCCAATGCCAAATTCAATCGAGGCAAAGCTACAATACATATTTCAGAGGATTGAAGGGTTACCTGAAGGATTTTACTCAGAGTGGAAGACACGAGTTCAAAACCCCGATACAACTGATCTCGAGTCCTCAGCATAAAATCAACAAGCAAATTCCACACAAGAACCAAAGAAAGAACTTTGGAATTAAATCTTCAGAAAATTCCTACAAAGTTCCAGAATTAAGAGTACCTAGGTCTGATACTCCCAAATATTGTTCTTGATCGGACTTAGATTCAAGAAGAATTGTTCACTGTCGATAAATCAGGGAACAAAGTCAAGATTGGCCAAATAATCAACCATTCAAGAACATCTAGATCGATACTTACCGATGATCGTTTGTCGATCTACGAAATCGAGCTACTAATCACAAAAAAAAATTCGATCAACCTGGTCCACACGGCTCCAGTCAGTAAAATTCAAGAGTCTACACAGTCGAAAGAAAATAACGCATACCTTACTCTAAAACACCCACGCTCACCTGACGCCATGACGAGCTCAGTCACGCGGGAGTCACCATGTCGACAGAGGAGATCGTCCACCACTGCCGCAGAGCTCGTGGAGGTGCAGTCGTCAGGAAGGAAGAGCACCGGAGAAGAAAGGCTTCCTTAGTCATAGTGGTGGTCGGAGCACCGCAGTGCCGCTCGCCGATCGGAGTGCTCTCGCCATGGCCGGAGGAGAATCTCGCCGCCGCTGCTGGCTTAGTCGCGAAAAGGAGTCCGCCGTCAGGGAGAATTAGGGTTAGGGCTCGGTGATTATTTGGGGAAGAGGAAAAAGTAAGGATTGGGAAAAAGCTCTGACTCTGGAAATGAGAGAGTGACTTTCTCTCTCCATAACTTAGTACAAATAAGCAGTCAGAAAGAAAAATGGAAATTTGCATTAAATCCCCCCATTCAAAACTCTTTGCACAATTACCCTAAAATTCTGTTAGAAAGTTGTTAGGGATAATTGGGAACCACACTGGTTAGTTATAACTAACTAGTGAATTAACATTCAAGCTAATTAATTCAAATCCCTTCTCAAGATATCATAGAGGAATTTTTAAAATGAGAAAAAAATTTATTCAAGCAACTCAATTTAGGAGAAAACTTTAAATTTCCAAAAAATTGAAAAGTAGGGTTACAAATCTTTCCCCTTAGAAAAATTTCGTCCTCGAAATTTCAAAGAGCGCGGTACGATACATGAATGACACGAAATCCAAAATTGGTTAGGCACGAGTGTGAATACGCTTAACGACTATGTACAAAATCATAACAATTTGAAATGCTTTAGCATGACAAAATAAATAGATAAAATGGCACGATTGAAAAATGATCAAAAAATTTGTTAGGTACGAAGTGAAACGAAATTTAGTTAAGACCAGGTATGATATTCACATACAAGGAGTTGGAATAACATGTTTTAACAATGATCAAGAATCAAACAGGCACGAGGTGGGATGAATTTCAATTACGACTTAGAGGGATAAATCATAAGGGCACGATCTTCTAAGCACAATCAAATTGAAAGTTTAGCACAATCGGAAATCACGGTTAGATAGGCATGATCAAGATCGAAGTTTAGACAAAACACGATCAAAATATAAGTAATTAAAATCTAGTGAAACATAATCAAAATCTAGCAATGTGTATTTATTGAGAAAATCAAATGATTCGACGATAAAGTGCAAGAAGAAGAAAACTGCAAAGATTTGATTGAGAAGGCGTATGGAATCTACAAAGGGGACACTAGTATCAAATCAAGGTGAGAGTGCAAGGATTTGTGACTCAAGGAAAATCAATGATCATACGAAATAGGATATAGCTTCTATGGTATCCGAAAACATATATATATATATATATATATATATATATATATATATATATATATATATATATATATGAAGTCACTTTACTTAGAATCCATGTCCCGCCAGTGTATATCTGGCTGCAGTAAAATTTTGGGTTCCATGACTCAAATAATGATATGTTACCGAATATTCTATCAACTTTATCCATTTCCAAACAATTATTAATGAAGCAACTCAAGAGATCAAAATATGAAGAATTTAGGACAAAGTCTCAACACTACCAAAATTCATCGCTTTAGCGACGACCTTATCCGTCGCCCGGCCGTCGGTAAATGGTAATACCGATGGATGGCCGACGGATTTTGGGCAAAAACATCCATCGGAAAAAGACTCGTCGCTAAAAATAATCCGTCGCCAAGTTGTCGCCCAACGACGATTTTGCGACGGATTTCCGTCAACCACACTCGTACATCTCGCGACGAATTACCGACGAATTTCCGTCAAAGCACGTATCAGAAAGTTAATGACACATCGCCTTAGCGACGGCCGTATTCGTCGCTAAAATGGTCGGTAGTTGCGTATCAGAGAGCATCTGATACGTAATATCCGTCGTGAATCCATCGCTAAATAGTTGGTAAATGCGTATCAGAGAGTGTCTGATACGTAATATCCGTCGCTAACTCATCGCTGGTAGTCGCTACTTGTCGATGGGCTCCCGACGGAATAGCGGCGGTACATCCGTCGACCCGTTTCTGTGAATCTTTCATATTACCAGAACCGTGGCGACGGATATTCCGCCGCTATTCCGTCGGGATATGTCGCTACACCATCGCCGACCAGTCGCGGATTTGGTGACGGATTATCCGTCGCCAAACTTTTACCGACTACTGGCGACGGTTTACCGACGAAATATCTGTCGATCCCATTCTGTATTTTTTAATATTTCCAGAACCTTGCCGATGGACGATACGTCGGTGAGTTATCTCCATCCATCGCTAGCTTGGAATAGTCCCAGTTAGCGATGGATATTCTGTCGGTTGGTAGTCACGGGTCCGTCGCTAACTGGGAATTTTTTGATTTTTTTGCATAAAACAGAGCATTCCCTGTTCACACAACATCCACCAACATAAATAACACAAATTATCCACACAAATATTTCAAATTATCCAATATTTTAAATTATCCACATTATCCACACTAATATTACAAATTATCCAATATTTCAAATATTCAATATTTCAGTCAACATTATCCATTATTTCAAATTATCCACACAAATATTCAATATTTAAACAGTTTTCAAAATCTTCGAATACAAACATCAACGAGGAGGAGGAGTTGGATCATCCGATGGTGCTGGTACTCCCTGCTGCGCCTGACGTATGTACACTTCCACCAGGTGTGGCGGCAATCCCTCTAAGATATGGTCTGAAAGTTGGCGTAGCTGCTCTGGCGTCATCAGGTCGAAAAGGGCCATCACAGCAGGAGTCGGTACGATAGGGGCAGTAGGGTCAAAAGAGAGATGCCCGGCGGAAGAAGGACCGGCAACACCAGTAGACGGACCGGTAGCAGACGGACCGGAAGCAGTAGAAGGACGCAGAAAATACGTGGACAACTGCGCCCGCAAGTCCGACACCGCTTCGTTCAGATGCGCAAGCTGGGACCTCACATCATCGTCTGTCGGGGCTACGGGAGGAGACGGGGGAGGTGGAAATCTCGGAATCGCCGCGTGCAATATCGCCAGGGAGCCAACTCCGTACAGGCGTCCTTTCTTAAAGCCGCCGACGGTATCTACGAACATGTCGTCGTAGCGAGCGGCCGTAGAAGAGGGCGTCCCGACGGGCGTCGTTTCGCCGACATCCTCGGGAGCAGATGGATGAACCCGACTAAGGGCCTCACGATACGCAGCCTATCAAATGAATGTGTTTATACTATAAGTTTACCTAAGTTATAATCTAAATCCTATGTTTTTCTAAGTTATAGTCTGAATTCTAAGTTTACCTAAGTTATAGTCTGAATTTGAAGTTTACCTAAGTTATATTTTGAATACTTATAATTCTAACATAATTCTCATAAACGTAAGTACTTACATCCGTCTCCTTGGCCCTCTCGTCGACGAAGCTCCCGTCCATCCGCCTCTTGTGGGTATGCTGGAATACATCGTGCATGGTGACCGAGTCAGCATCTTTTTCCTCCTTCAACGCCCGTTGGGTCTGCATACAAAATATTCGTAGAATTTAATTAATTAAGTATATTAATAGTACCGAATTAGATAGTAGAATAAATTTGTGGTATCTCACCAATTCTGCAAGCGTCACTGTGTGGGACTTTGATCCCCCCGTATGTAGCCCCGCGGCCCGTCGGTTCGCTTTTACTTTTTTCGATTTCTTCTTGAAGGCAGGAGCATCCATCTTCTCCAAGAGCTGCTTATAGTATTCCTGTCGGATCCACTCCTTCTTCGAATGCGCCGTTCGAAGGTCATAAACCGCATCCCGGATCTTCTTCCCGGCAGCGCTTCTATAGGTCCTGCGGATCGCCTCCTCGCGATGGGGGGGCCACCAGAAGGTCCTCTAACATACAAATTCAATTATCACGATATTAAAAAAATAGTTGATTAAAGAGTAATTAATAATTAATCACAATATATATATATATATATATATATATATATATATATATATATATATATATATATATATATATATTTTATATACCCTCATCTCGTCGAGCCAGCGGTACTGCAAGTCTAGGGGCACCTCAGAAAAATTGAGGTAGAGGCCATAGTAGTTAGCCCGGATAATCTGCCCTAGAAGCCTGGTAGCATCCCACAAAAAAAACCTACAAAGAAGCAACGACTGGATTATTAACTTGAATAAATAAAATAAATTTATTAAATTAACTTAAATTTACTTACGCTTCACCTGCGGGCCATAGCTCTCGTCGGAACTCGCCCATCGTCCTCTCTGGTGGCGTCGGAGGATCCGCGGCTCCGCATATGTACTCGCCAGTAATCGGGTGTAACTGAATCCGGAGGTACTCCGGGGCCCACTGTGCAGTAACTGGTGGTACCGCTGGTGGATCCGCTGGCGGAACGGATCCGCTAGCGGATGGAGACGCCCTCGATGAAGGTGTCGATTGCCCCGTGGTAGATCGACGGCGGGATGAGTCTGTGCCCGGGGTACTCTCCGGGTCGGGATCGCTAGCGGGCGTCGCCTCCCGGGAAGGCTGAAGGCGACCACGACCACCACCACGACCATGCCCACCACCACCACCACGACTAGCACCACCAGCACCACGACGATGAGTGCTTGCCATTAGCAGGGCAACGAGTGATGCCATGAAGAAAAGAACTATGAGTGCCATCTGAAATAAGAATATGCCAAAGTTTAAACTGAATTCACTAAGTTATAAGTGCTTTTATGAGGTCAAACTAGAATCACGTAATTGAAAGTGTTTTTAATATATACTGATATTTAATCTAATCATTGTTATCGTCTTTGTCCTCGTCCTCATACTCGTCCTCATCATCATCCTCATCTTCATCCTCATCCTTATCGTCGACTTCATCTGTATCCTCATCCTCATCAAGTTCTTCTTCTTCTTCTTCTTCTTCTTCTTCTTCTTCTTCTTCTTCTTCTTCTTCTTCTTCTTCTTCTTCTTCTTCGTCTTCCTCATCCTCAATATTTGGGACAAGATGCCTCTTTCTCCCCTGGTTGACAGCGAAGTCTTGTGTATAAACCTCTTCCTCCCCTCTATTTTCTTTAACAATATTTTCATCATCCATGGTATCCGACTGTTGTACCAAGTATTGGAACTTTTCGATCTGGTCCTCTTGGTATGCTTGGTCTCCAACGTTGAATGTATTTCTAGATTTAATCTTGCATACTACCCACCAGTCAAATAGATCTCTACGATGCCTTGGGTAGCTTGTATAGTAGACTTGAACAGCCTGACTTGCTATCGCAAATGTGTCGGATCCTCTATACCTCATGCGATGATTTATATCGACGAATCCAAATTGTTTTTCGATTCTCCAACCGATATTTGGTGTCGTATCGAACCACTCACATTTGAACATCGCAATATGCATATCATATGGGGCACTATATTGTAAATCTACAATATCCCGAAGCACTCCATAATAGTCAAAGTCCGGCCCGTCGTCATAGATGGTGCCTCTTATGCAAACACCAGAATCCTTGGTACTGAAGCCGTCATTGACATATTCGACATTTATAGCATTCTTAGTTGCCTTAAACTTGAAGCCATTAATGATATAGCCTGGCCAAGTCTTTGCATGCTTCTTCGGTCCCAATGCCAAATAACGAATACTCTCATTTGTGAGTGTTGTTTCAGGCAATAAAACCTGTAAACAAATATTGATAATTTAAATATTTCAGATGCATATATTTTAATGGTAGCCACATAAATTATTATCTCAGTTACTTACGTATTTGCAAAACCAGGACGAAAAGGTACAATTAACCTCTCTTTGAAGTTCTTCATCGGTAATATCGGGTGTCCTCATTTTGAATTAATCTCTAAATACACTATTAGAGAGAATAAGAATAAGTGTAGTCAGTTACTTCACCAAATTAGAGATTATAATGAGTGTACTTGTAGTCACTTACTTCTCCAAATCTCTCACTTCTTGTATGTCACAATTTAACAAGACATATCGGTGAGCGGCATCATACTCGTCGTCAGTCAACCACCATTTCTTACTAGTCCCAATAGGCTTGCCCCTTACATTGAATATACCTCCATCCCCAATGTCCTCGTCATTCCTTTGAGGTATATTTTGATTTGTCTTAACATGAGTATCGAAATAAATGGAGCAGAAGTTTGATACCTCCTCGATAAGATATGCTTCGCATATCGAAGCCTCTATATGAGCCTTGTTGCCAACTTTCTTCTTTAGATGGTGTAGGTATCTAGAGAGACAAATTATCTTAAGAATTAATAATGAAATGCAACTTAAATTATATCGATTTTATGTACCTTTTAAATGGGTACATCCATCGATAATGAACAGACGGCATATAGTGACTCGTAATGGAAAAATATGCCGTCTTGAACTTCATAAAGAAATGTAAGATTACTACATAGGAGGAAAGGGTTGGGAGGATTACGTCAAAGCACACGGCTTAGAAAATTATGACATGTTAGTCTTCCGACACCGCGGTAACATGGTATTCACATTAAGGGTCTTTGACAAGGTGACATGTTGTGAGAAGATATATCCTTATAGTTCCCCTACGGATATTGAAGAAAACATCATCTTTCTAGACAATGAAGATGATGGAACATCTAGTAAGTCCTTCGAATCACTCTATGTCAAGATTTCCTTATATTTTTCTATTAAGGGGTCTACTCTCACTTTTTTTTCCCAAGTAGTTACTCTGTAACTCCAAATGTGCAGATGTTGTCTAGGAAAAACCAACTACATCTTTTTGTAAGAAAATAAAAGTTCAAAAATTGAGCCATACTTCTGAGAACAGGATAACATTACGCTGTCAGGATCAAGTTCCAGCAAAGATGGAGGGTGTGTATGTGAGAAATATATATATGTGTGTGAATGTGTGTATGTGACAAATATATATATATATATATGTGTGTGTGTGTGTGTGTGTGTATGTGTGTGTGTGTTCCGACCCCCACCACTGCCGACCCCAACTCCCACCCTCGATCCCAATCCGATACACTACCCCCCCGCGACCCCAACTCCCACCACCGTCGACCACGGCGCCCCCGACCCCCGCCACCCACCCCCCTCGCGGTCTTCCCCGTCGCCCTGGCCCCCATCCCCTGCACTACCCCTCCCCCCCGTGAGCCCAACTCCCACCACCCCATCCCCTATACTACCCCTCTCCCCCCCACGGCCTTCCCTGCCACCCCGGCCCCCATCCCCTGCACTACCCCTCCCCCCCGCGAGCCCAACTCCCACCACCCCCATCCCCTGCACGACCCCTCCCCCCTGCGGCCTCCCACCACATCCGACCACCCCCCCACCACGGCTCCCCTCCGCCCCCACCGCCGGCTACCTCCGCCCCCCACCCCCGTATAAAGGGTACCCGACACAGTCCTCGACCACCACACAGTCACTGCCCTTGCCATCACCACTCGGGCATCACACTACCAGCACACCCCGACTTCCCCAAGCCTACCTCGACTAATGCCACATCAACACCATCACTACCATACACTTTGCCGGCCAACCCCTGGCCAAGACCAACATCACCGCCATCACCCCACACTCCACCAGCACTCCTGTATCGCCTCCACTTCCCTGCCAAAACAACTGTCCCTGTCGAATCCCCAATCCAGTACGCCCCTGTCTCCGTCTCCACACACACCCAGTGTCACCCACCGCCCCCGGCATCATCACCACCACCAAGAGATAAAAGAAAGAGAAACCTGACCTAACCCCAGAGCCGTACCTTCGTGTGCCAGTTCTCCGCCCGGTAAGCCGTCTGTGCAGCTCGGGCGACGAAACCCTATTCTCTGCCACCTGTCGAAGCCAACCCCGGCCCAAATTCGACGGGCCCAGCCAGATCTAGACCTGCCGCTGACACTCCCAGTGCCGGATCTCCTTCTGTGCCGATGAATTGACTGTCCCGCCGCCTCATGCCGCCCGGCTCCGCCAACAAACCCCCCATACCCGCGGCCTCCATCCATCCCCCCGCGGCCTCCCACCACAGTCGACCACCCCCCCCACCATGACTTCCCTCCGCCCCTACCCCACCGTCGGCTACCTCTGCCCCCTCCGCCGCCCACAACCCCTAAAAAAGAGAGAGAGTACCTTTGAGAGAGAGAGAGAGAGAGCTCCAAAAGAGAGAGAGAGAGGAGAGAGAGAGAGAGTTCGAATGAAATTCCCCCTCCTCCGTCGGTTCAATTTAAGTTAGGGCTGGCAATTTAGCGACGAACTGTCGACGGATATATCCGTCGCTAAGTAGTCATAAATTTCCCACAAAGTTTTATATATTTTCCCGCCAGCTGAGTGACTACGTAGCGATGGCTTCAGGTTCCGTCGCTAAAACTCATCAGCTGGGCAACGAACTATCCGTCGCTACGTAGTCGCCCAATTTTCTGTAATTTTTTTAACATTTTTCTACGCAAATATTGACTAAGGAGTGACTATCTAGCGACGGATATATTGTCCGTCGCTACTTCGTCGATGCCATACCGACGGGTTTGCAACAACTTTTTACCCTTAAAATTTTAAAAATATTGCCTGTGATTAGACGGTAAACCGTCAGTATAGAGTCGGGAGTCCGTCGCTACTAGCGACGGACTTAATCCGTCGCTACCAGGCCGTCGCTAAATCGATGAATTTTGGTAGTGCAATAATACTCGAAAGCCAATGAATGTCTGAAATCATTTCAACTTAGAGTCCATGCCTCGCTAGTGCGCTGCTGGCTGCAGTGAACCCTCGGTCTCCGTAATCCAGATAATGGATGCAGCGCGCAATTGCCACGCCCTAGTAGGTCATCGAATAGTCTCTCAACCTTATCCATAGGAATTACAAAAAGGATTTCAAAGAGTTCAAAATGAGTTCCAATGGTCTAAGTCATGATAAAAGGTGATGTTATCTGCCTTTTAGAAAACAAGGATTTCACTAGGTATCAAGAAGCAACCAAGGATCCAACAATGAGTAGTGGATACTAACAGGGCAGACAATGAGATTTTAAATCTCGAACAGGGAACAAAGTTTCGAATAGTAACCGGGATCTCAAATGGCAAACATCCTCACATAGGGAACAAAATCCTGAATTGATAACAAAGTCTCGGATGGTGAACAAAAAGAAAGAATCGGATAGAAGATAAAGTCTCAAAATAAGGACAAAATCTTGTATCGAAAACGAAGCTCAACAAAATCTCGAATAACAACGAAATCTCGAGCAAAATCTCGAAGGGAAAATGAAATCTCCAATAGGATACAAGTCTCAAATCAAATATCAACAAAGTCGTGAATATGAAACAAAATCTCGAATAGGAAATCTCGACGAGGAAGCAAGGTTTTGAACAGGGGACAAGGTCTCAACAAGTCGTGAGTAGGAACTGAATCTCCAAAGTCTGGAATCAGAACAGAATGTCGAATAGGAGACAAGATCTCGAACGAAAGCAAAGTCCCGAAATAAGAAACAGAATCTCAAAATCTCGAATGGAATCAAAGTCACTAATAGAAACCAAATTCCAACAAGCCTCGAATAGAAAACTGAACCTCGAGTAGGAAACAAAATTACGAATTGTAACAAGTTCTGAATAGAAAAACAAAATTTTCGAGCAAAGTCTCGAATAGGAAACAAGATCTCAAGTAAAAACAAATTCACTTAGTAGGAAAACAAAGGTTCGAGATAGGGACGAAGTCACAAATAATGAATAAGAAACAGAGTATCGAATAGTGAAACAAGTCTCGGATAGAATGTAAAAGCTCAAACAGTGTTTTGAATGGTAACTAGTTTCGAAATGAAATCTCGAATAGGAACACAATTTCAAAAAAAATCTCGGATGAAATCTTCAACGAAGTCTTGAGTAGGAAATAAACATCAAACAAGTCTCGAATAGTAAACAAAAGCTTAACAAAGTTTTGAATAAGAAACAAAGTTTCAAAATGAAATCTCGAGTAGGAAATAAAATCTCGAGTAGCACAAGTTTGAATAGGGAACAAACTTCGAATAGAACAAAACCTTGAAATAGAAAACAAAGTCACGAATAGTGAAGAGATAACAGAGTATCGAATAGAGGATATAAAACAAGTATTGAATACAAGACAAAATCTCTCATAGAAATAGAGTTTTGAATGGAAAACAAGATCTATGATAGGAAACCATTATCTTAAAATAAATCTCAAATATCAACCAAAGTTTTAGAATAGAAAACAAGGTCTAACAATTCTTGAATAGGAAACAAAGAAGTTTTAGGCGCTAAAAGAAAATCCAAAGAGAATTGGATTGCGAATCACAATCCACGGTCTTCTCCAACCATGCAAGAAGAGTCTTTCGTCTTCAGTCCATCTTCAGTATTCTTCCGGAACTGAAATCACTTCAACTTCTTAAGTTGTCCTGACGTAGGCTAGTCCCTGCGGCAATGCTCTATATGGCTGCTTTGTCTGGAGCGGTGAGTTCTTCTGCTGCAGTCCTGATGCTCATGGTGCTCGTCCTTAGGCAGTACGATCAGTAACCTCTAGGCAATCCTTGTCCTGGTGAGCAGGCGATCTGTAAACAAGCATAGCTTCAGTCGCTTGCGGCACTCAACGTGGTGGTGTCCTGGGCGGCGACATAAATTGCAAGTGATTATCGTCTGGATATGAGTTGAATCTTCCGCTGTGGTGAAGTACTGGTTGCTGAGATCTCGATGCTCCCTGGCTATTGTGATCAACGACCTGCTGGCAATCCTTCACTCGGTGGGCAAAAGATCCGCAGTACAGGCAGAGTCCGAGCTTCTTGTGGCATTTGTCAACATGGTGTCCCGTCCCCTTGCAGAATACACAAGAAAGGCAGGTCTAAATTTGCCTCTGATGATGCGGCTGATGGTGAAACTAAAGAGGTGCTGTCTGAGTGTTGCATCGCTTTGCGGGTCCAGAGTAGTTGCTATCTCCGTTATAAATCTTCATGTCTCTCTTGGGCTTCAGCTTCCCGTCTCATTCTATCGTCCGTGCTTCATTCTAGACCTCCTGGTTGGTGAATTCAATCAGAGGAGTCGTATCATCAGAGACTTGGGCGATCTCTAAAAGTGGCGACTCTAGGTTCTCGATCTGCTCCTTGGTGGAAGGAATGTGCTCGGTGTCAAAAGAATCCAAAGGTCTGAGAGTCTGGAAATCAGAAGTCCTCTCTGGCAAGAAAAGTGCCTCTATAAGTCTGGCTTAAAGAACGACTTGCTCCTTTTGAGCATCGAGGAACTCCTGAAACATCTCTATTAATTGAGTACTACCAATGGTGATAGTAGGGGCAACAGGAGGTAATGAAAACTCAGAAGCGTCAAGTACAGGTGAATCGATAGTTCCTATGATGCGTGTATGAACCATCTGAAAAATTAAAAAAACTATTAAAATGGCCTAACTATAGATAATAAGCAAACCTAGTAATTAATATGTATAACCAAACTTAGTAAAATATACCTATAACCATTTTTTCGTAATCCTATGTCGTGATGAGTTTTTCTTAGTCTAACAGGTTTCCCAATAGCACTATATAGCCTAAGTGCCATTAGGACGGACCTGTATGGGCCACCACTAAAAATATGTTATGATCCGCTCCCGAATATTTGGATATGAGTCAGACACACCCAGCCTTCGCTGGAAGACTCAAAGTAGTAAGCTGTAAACATCTAAGGAAAAACTCCAAGAATAAATATGAAATTAAACATCACAGCATCTAATCGTCCCATAGAATCACTACATCACTAGTACAATTTATACATAAAAGTGCCGAAGACAAATCCGGTAACAAGAATGAAATACGACTATAAAATCTCAATATACAATATCTAGTAGTAAAGCTAAACAAATCTAAACATGTAACCTCTAACTAAGTCATGGCTCCATCCTGTTCAGCTAAGATCACGGGCTCTGGCCCATAAGGTGAACATGATCTCCAAAATATACCTGTAACTTATCCAGTCAGGAGCGGAGCAAAGTACATCTATGGTAATGAACAAGTACAACATGAGATGGAAATGAGCACAGGGTACATGAAACATAAAGTACAGAAATAAGAACATGAATGCTGAAAAGTAAATACGGGGAACATGAAATGAAGCCTGAACATGAAATGTACAAGGAACCTGACATGTGCAATATATCAAAATACATCTAGAATGTGTGACCGGCTTGGGTAGCACAGGGTACAGGGCACATGAATAATGATACGGCTTAGGTCCCGCGTGCACAGTGCGAGGCCTAAGATATTAACATGAATTTATTTGGATTTGGTCACACATCTGTAGTATTTCTCCTCTCCAGACACAAGTAAAGTACATGGAACATGAATCAAGAGTACAAGACCATATCGTATAATATCGTGTCCAAGATGAAAAGTACAAGACATGAAGTAAATGCACAAACCGAAGAGTACTTGCCTTGCTCAGGGTGAACGGGAATAGAGAAGTAGATCTGTAAGTCCACCTGATTTTAGTACAAGATGGTTAGGCTCTAATAATCATTAGCCAAGTACTGCTAACTAGCAATTAGGCCAAACTATAAATAAGTTAACTAAATATTTCCTTAGTTTAAACTCTTGCTAACAATAAGCTTATCCTATAAATATAAACATTTCTATATTTTAAATAGGAATAGTTATATTAACAAAATATCATAAATAATTGTATAACTTTCAAGCACTTTACAACATCCTAATTAGAAAAAGTACTAAAATACAATGGAAGTTAATTAACAAGATATACTCTTAAACCGGATTATTGATCCAACCCCAGGCCACCCTTGGCCCAAAACCACACTCTAACTAACAACACCATCTATTAAAACTGACTCAAGAGCATAGATGACTTAAGAATAGGTCTCAATAATACCAACCCAACTCATAATTCACCACAGAACACAACCCTATTAAAGTGGTCCTACACCTGCACTTTATGAGAGCATGGATCTAGCCCACCAGAAATTTAGCAACTACAAATTTAGATTTTTATAGTCCCTCTAGTTCAAAAGATACTCATCAAATGTTCAGACACTCTCCATATTTGAAACTTGCACACTCACACATTCAAATCACCCAACCCATTATTATACTAATTCAAAATAGACCTGCAGCTGACTTAAAAATTAGACTAAAAGAATCAACCAAATAAAAACCCAACTATACACAACAAAAGCATAAATAAAAGCCCCCAAAGTCTAACTCTAACCATGCCTTCCTTTGAATTAATTCTCTGGCCAACAGAGAGGTTTAATTCACAACACAGCATGCTTCAACTTCACACAAACTGAACCACACTTCACATATCTAGCTATTGCTACTCCTCCTATTTCCTATACTGTATGGGCCTAACTCATTCTCAACCAAACCCTCATTCAGCTGGCAATTGCTTCCTGGAGGCAATCACATGAACCCACAAGTCATGGATTCCTCTTTAATTCAAAATGTTCGGAGAGGGAAAATCACAAAAAAGAAGAAGTTTACTTCACACATTAAATGGTCACAGTCATCACCCACAATTTATAAAACCCAAAGATGGATCAAAATAAATTAAATTTTTTTTACAAATCAGGGATTAAAATAGAGAACTACAGAATCTACAAATTAACAAACCCAATAAAATTATACAAATCCACAGCTTAACCAATCCAAAATAAAGGAAACCTATCCCTGCTAACTCCATCCCAGCTGATCCGTTCCTGCAGACACGGACACGTAAAGAGGACACGATCCGGCTTGGTCATGCACACCCGAACACAGCTATAATTTGAACACAATGAACTGGCACCCTTGACACAACCGCGCTTGGACACGCCACTGGACACGCTAATGCCAAATTCAATCGAGGTAAAGCTATAATACATATTTTAGAGGATTGAAGGGTTACATAAAGGATTTTACTCAGAGTGGAAGACACGAGTTCAGAACCCCGACACAACTGATTCCGAGTCCTCTGCATCAAATCAACAAGCAAATTCCACATAAGAACCAAAGAAAGAACTTAGGAATTAAATCTTCAGAAAATTCCTACAAAGTTCCAGAATTAAGAGTTTTTAGGTCTAATACTCCTGATTGTTCTTGATCGAACTTAGATTCAAGAAGAATTGTTCACTGTCGATAAATTAGGGAACGAAGTCAAGATCGGCCAAATAATCAACCATTCAAGAACATTTAGATCGATACTTACCGATGATCGTTCGTCGATCTATGAAATCGAGCTACTGATCACGAAAAAAATTCGATCAACCTGGTCCACACGACTCCAGTCAGTAAAACTCAAGAGTCCACACAGTCGGAAGAAAATAATGCACACCTTACTCTAAAACACCCACGCTTACGTGACGCCGTAACGAGCTCAGTCACGCGGGAGTCACCGTGTCAACAGAGGAGATCGTCCACCACTGCCGCAGAGCTCGTGGAGGTGCAGTTGTCAGGAAGGAAGAGTACCGGAGAAGAAAGGCTTCCTTAGTCGTAGTGGTGGTCGGAGCACCGCTCGCCGATCGAAGTTCTCTCGCCATGGCCGG
This sequence comes from Iris pallida, assembly GCA_029216955.1. Lineage (NCBI taxonomy): Eukaryota > Viridiplantae > Streptophyta > Magnoliopsida > Asparagales > Iridaceae > Iris > Iris pallida. The sequence goes on along the minus strand of JANAVB010016197.1, from coordinate 46,328,000 downwards.
AGGAGAATCTCGCCGCCGCTGCTGGCTCAATCGCGAAAAGGAGTCCGCCGTCGGGAAGAATTAGGGTTAGGGCTCGGTGATTATTTGGGGAAGAGGAAAAAGTAAGGATTGGGGAAAAGCTCTTACTATAGAAATGAGAGAGTGACTTTCTCTTTCCATAACTCAGTATAAATAAGCAGTCAGAAAGAAAAATAGAAATTTGCATTAAATCCCCCCACTCAAAATTATTTGCACAATTACCCTAAAATTTTATTAGAAAGTTGTTAGGGATAATTGGGAACCACACTGGTTAGTTATAACTAACTAATGAATTAACATTCAAGCTAATTAATTCAAATCCCTCCTCAAGATATCATTAGGGAATTTTTAAAATAAGAAAAAATTTATTCGAGCAACTCAATTTAGGAGAAAACTTTAAATTTCCAAAAAATTGAAAAGTAGGGATACACACTCTATAAACTAAGATAACTACTCCGACCACCTAGAATGGGATGGCCAAGAGTGTCGTCAAGTCTTCACCCACGACAACGTCTGCTCCTACGCCCGCTAAAACCAACAACCCTTTTATAGAGGCTGCTGGTGGGAGAGGAAAGGGTGGACGCATCTATGGCATCGGCTCCTTGGCGACGTAGATATCGGTCATCTCGAGACCTCTACCGCCTTGTTCTTTTTCTTCTTCTTCTCTGCCTCTGATTGTTACCGAGCAAATATCAGAGTTTGTTACGACGATGACCACCTCTCAGGCTACCGTGGGGGTGATACATTCGTCTATTAGCACCATCGAGGCCACTATTGGGATCCAGACGAATGCACCTGCTGTTTGATATTAACAAAAGTTGAAGAACTTTTTGTATTGCAAATGAGAAAAGGTACAAAGTGTCACGCTTCGATCCTGTAGAGTCCTTTTCTCCTCGCTTCGGACTCTGTGAGACCGTTCATCCTCGCTTGGACGTGATGCCGTGCAAGTCTAAGTTGTGCTTGCACAAGGCCAAGACCCGTACAATGACAAAATAGACAAGATAGACAATAACACAACTGAACTTAATGCAGATATTTGAAGCATCAGCGGAACATATTACTGATTGTGAATTGAAACACAATGGTAACATAAACAAATTCTCTTTTATTGATATCTTTGAACAGATTACAAGCTCTCATTTATCTTAGATACAATGCTTACATTCTCTCAGAAACATTACAAATTATAATGATCTCGTTCCATACATTACATCCCTTTATATACAAAATTAACTCTTTGTAACAGATGTCCATCTCTTGGTATCTCTTCTGATTTTTGGCTCCTGAGGATGAGGTTCGGGCTATCGCTATGGACTATCTATCTCGATGCATCTACACCTGCGTGCAGACTGTTTGTGGGTCAGTATATCAACATACTGGTGATTGTGAATAAAGGCTACATCGTCTGAAATGATCACTAACTCATTTAGAGAGAAAATATTTTTTGTGATGTGATCTTGCTACTTTTACCTATGTTTATTTCATGCGGTACAGAGTCAGATTACTTCTTTTGAAAATACTTTCGAAAAGCCACAGTTCATTTTATTTTCTTTCAAGCATATGAGGGACTAATCATTTCATACACGATGACTATTCTTTTCTTGTGAAGTGCGCAGCGTGTTTCATGAGTCATAATCATTTCTTTTGTTCAAGCAACTTTTATGGTTAATTACAACCACGATATCATATCTTTTCCTTGAACGGGACGTAGCAATTCATTGATTCATAACATATTTATTTGCATAATATATCATTCCATAGGGACAAGCAATATTTTATGATGAAAACATAAAGCATTTATGAAACATCACTTATTTCGTGATTCTTACCTATAGCAGATGTCACACCCCGCTCCCGTAGGAGCGATCATCCTCGCTAAGGTGTGATACCGCACGAGCCTAGATTGCGCTCGTGCAAGGCGGGTTCCATAACGGCCAATTACAGGGCTGCGACGGGGTCGTCGCACGGAAGTCCCAAGCAGAGGCATTGAACACGCAGCAGAAATTTAGAACAAACACAAGTTATTCAAAGAAGATCTTTATTGATATCGAAACAACGGTTACACTGGGGGCGCAAGGCCAAGATTACAATCACTCAAGCTCACTCTTCTCACATTACAAGTCACTCAGCTCTCTTTCATCTCTCAATACATGTTTTGAACCAGCGGATGCTTCGGAAGGCGATGTCCATACATTATGTCCCATATAAGTCTTAACTCCACGCGGCCGCACGCTTCGAATCGCCAAGGAACTCTGTGCCTCGACGCATCCAAGCGAGCTCCGCGCCACGAGCTTCTACCTGTGCCTGCACATGTAAACTATGTGGGTGTCAGTACTCAACTGTACTGGTAGAGTGAGCTCCTCGCCCACCCATACAGAACCAACAAGTTAATTTACTTTGTTCAACATAAACCCGTTATGATTGTCTTTCTACTCTTGCCTTAGGATCAGTTAGGACATAGACTCTCGACCTATTTAGTATCTTTAGACCGTCTCTGTGCTGTTGCAGCGATAACTTCCTTACCCTTGCCTTTAGACCGTTCTCGTGCTTGCAATGTCAACGCACCGACTCATCCTTGTCTTTCATGCCATACTCTGGGACATAACGACTTGGTCGTGCGGTGAACTCGATTCGTGCTTATCTCTAAGGCAGTGCCTCCTCGCTAAGTCTTGCCTATACTTGTGTTGTGACAACGCGGCCATGCCTCACATTTCGAGGTCGTGCCCTACAACTCAACATAACTTAACCGAACTTGTCCTACGGCCTTTCTCGACTTAACTCGAAATGTCTAACCCAACTTATGGAACCGGTGTTGAGAACTCAAGCACTACGCCGTATCTCGTGCCGAAGCACGTGTCTTTACGTATAGCCAAGTCTTAGACTTCATAATACCTTATGTGCATACCGTACACGCATTACACAACTCATCACATACCGTTCTTACACTTCCTTTGTTACGACCGACACCGTGCATACGAATTCGCCGCTTAGCATGCAAATTATCTATATGAAAGGCCACTGGCACGACAAGCCATCGTAGACATAGCTCGGGTAGGCGACGGGTCCTTCAGCGTAGGTAGTGAGCCCCGTTGAAAGACTCCGACTACCCACACAATACGTGCGCTGCTATAACGTCTACCTCCTCGGACGACTGGGCCCGGTGCCCCGACGTATAACCAGTCTAGGCAGAAATCCTTGTCGACAAGTTGTCCAATGACCACGCACCTACGAGACATCTAGATTCATGTAAATGCATGGCCTAATTTGTTGGTACGACTGGAACTACACTTAGCAACTTGTGCTCTGAACCACACTTTGCATAACGTGCATCGGGACCATGAGACTCCCAACCGAGGGACCGCCTCATACTTCTTAACGTGTATAAGAACACGAGACTCCCAACCGAGGGACCGCCTCATATCTCTTAACGTGCATAGGAACGTGAGACTCCCAACCGAGGGACCATCTCATACTTCTTAACATGCATAGGAACGTGAGACTCCCAACCGAGGGACCGCCTTATACTTTTTAACGTGCATAGGAATGTGAGACTTCCCAATCGAGGGACCGCCTCATACTCTATATGACAAGCCTTAAGACCGCGGAAACAAATAGCTATATACAGCCATAGAACTGTGGGACCGTGCATACGCTCAACTTGAACAACCAAATTCTTTTGGGTACCTAGACTTAATCCATAAGCCGTGCGATACAACTTAGCTCGTGGGACGATCAAGGCTACACCGAGCCTTGCATTCGAGGAAACGTGCATGCTTTATCGAGCATCTACGCGGACGATGCCTGTGACTTAGGCTAACTCATAGTTTGTGACGAATACCAACTTTCCTTCTCCTAAGCCACGGGACGAAGGACCGAGTGTCATTTTCAAAGCACGCCGTGCACCAAGTCTAATCCGACCGTGGGACATTTTCTATGTTCTAAACTCGATTTGACACGTCGGGATTATTCCCTTAGCTATGTGGATTCGTCTCTTTTATTATCAAGCCTATTGTGCAAGTTAAAAACACACGAATTATTAAGTGAAGGCTAAGATGAGGTAAGTTCCCCAAAACTATCCCACCTGAGTAATGTCTCCGAGCAAGCCGTTGCAAGGCTAAGTCCAAACGCCGTCGACGTTTTGATTCCTCCGATTGACTGAGCGGGACAGGACACTACATCATACACCACTCAGAAAAAGTTTCATCCTCGAAACTTACTGAGTACACTTATCGGCTTATAACTTAATCCAACATCCTATATTTCTCGCATAAACTACTCCTATGCGTTCCCTCAATCCGAGCCACGCTCGTGCTTATCGCTAAGTTAGTCGTAGGGCACACCAACCGATCAACCAACATTCAAACTCGTCTCAATTCAATGATCGCATTACCATCAACATTTCTTCGAAACTCACGATCTCAAAATCCTCGATACTTTCCCGTTCCTCAAGTCTCACTTGATTCAACGTATCACTTAGTTGGATCGTGCACATATTCTAGGCGTCTCCAAAATACATGTATTTCAGCCAAGCCTCGTGATAGAGAATCCGCCATCACCACTCGAGTCAGATCGTGCACATATTCGGGCGTCCCTGATATATGTGCATGTCAACCGAGCCTCATGAGTGGTGCCTCCATAATTTTCTATCGCTTCACACTTGGACGTCTGCCTAACCGCTAGGCTATGTCTTTCCGTCAGTACTGGAATCATAGTTCCCAAACAACGATATCAACACTGACCCCATCCTAAGGTCAAACCAAATCGATGGTACGGGGTTTTCTACCCAAGCTCACATCACTCCAATTTCTAAACATCGAGCATCAATTTCCTACGCACATTCCAATATTCGTCGTACGGGGTCCGAGTCGTTCAACAAGCCATCCTACAAAAATTCAAGTTCAACCAATCCTTGATAAGAATATATCGCTCGTTCATCAAGCCATTTCGCATCGTCTATATCTTCGAACACGTTCGACATTAGTTCGCCAATCATTCATTCTCAAATCAAGCACGCTATGACACAATTCATCTCTAAACCATAATTCACATTTCACATTTTCGAAATCATCTATTCCAATTCACGTAATCGATCACAAGGTCGTCTGACTTAACAATATGTCACGCTCCGATCTCACGCGAGTCCGATTATCCACGGTGGGCATGAAATCACCATGCAATGCTCCCACGGAATAATTATTCTCATCGGGGCGTAACTCTTGTTTTGGGTCTAGACTAAATCATTCTCGATGCGCGGATTGGACCTACACAATCCTCAAGTTTTATTCGATTATCAATCGCAAGTCCTAACATCCTTGAATTTTCCTTCGTATCAAACCGACAAGTCGAGACAATCAAAGTTGCCGCATCCTGATTTTCTGAGTTCGATCATTCCCGCGACATGAATCACCATGTCAGCGCTCACGCGGAACGATCACCCCATATTCGATGCAACGCATGTGCGAGGCTAGAGTTGCGCTCGCGCAAGACAAGATCGTCGACGCTGTGGTTATCCACATAACCATCAAGACACGATCACTTTCATCCAACATTCGTCTCAATCAAAATCCTAAGTATAGCATCAAACCGATCAATAACACTTGCATGATCGTCATTCGCCGAGTCAGAGTACCCTCGAGTTATCGCATATCGATCTTTGATACGCCTCAATACCATCGACGATATGCGTAACCTGACGATCTTCTTTCGTAACAAATTTCGAGTCGTACGAATGATGCTAGCGTCCGACTGAATAATGTTCTCGATATTCAAATCCAAGTTCGATCATCATCCCTCGAATTGTTCACAACATCAATTTCTCTCAAACCCAAATTCACGTATCATTCATCCATCTATCTTAAGTCATTGACCAACGTATTTTCTTAATTCGCATCATTCCTTGCTAACTCAAACCATCGAGCAACATTGATTTCAATCCTCAGAGTCGTTTGCGTAACTTCAAAGTCAAATATTTTATGTACGCTATCTTTCCGTCATGCTAACTTTTCGTATACGATCCGTATCAATTTTTTCAATCAAGTCATCCATTTATTTTATCGTTTAGAATTTCCATTCAACCATTTCGTAACTCGCATTACCGTTCACAAATTGTCCGAACGATATCTCGTTTGCGACTCCCGAATCATGACCAACTAAGCGCTACTCGTTCTAAGGCTTTGCGATATCATCGCTTGTCGACATACTAGTACTATCCATAAATCTTTAGTTTTGCTCGAACAAATTTCCTTAACGTCCATACACCACTCAGGGTCAAGTCATTCTTCAAATCCTCAAAAAGGTCATACGATTCACAATCGTTCCTCAAGGTCTAAGAACCATTTCTCGTGTTCGCTTTAGCATTGGTCAAGTAGCGTCTCTATCAACATATGTTCTAAGTCTCACTTATTCTCGTCCAAGCGATAGTCAATCTCGCTCGCAACTCGATCGTACCAGAAGGTCTACGTGCGCGATATCTGCACAACTTAGCCAAAAGGCTAAGTGCATAACCATCCCATTCGAACTATACTTCGGTCTCGTGTACTCGTTCACTATTGTTAGCGTAAGGTCGTTCAAGCACGCACTACGTTTGCTAACTTTTTTAGCATCGATTTTCTTTCAACTCAAGTCCGTCGTAGTTTGGCACAAAGGCCTACCGATGCGTCCGGCGAAGGCTTACCGATGCGTTCGATTGAACGCTTGTATGAGCTTTTGAAAATATTAGACTTATTGTATGGACATTCCGTAGGACAATTGAGAGAGAGCGCACCAACGATATCAACTTGGGGAAGCAACACTTCAGAGTTGGCGGAAACAACGGAGTTAAAGAATTCAATCGGTAGTCCAAGGACGTAAAACCGTGCTCTGATACCATTATGTCACACCCCACTCCCGTAGGAGCGATCGTCCTCACTAAGGTGTGATGCCGCACGAGCCTAGATTGCGCTCGTACAAGGCGGGTTCCATAACGGCCGATTACAGCGGCTGCGACGGGGTCGTCGCACAGAAGTCCCAAGCAGAGACATTGAACACGCAGCAGAAATTTAGAACAAACACAAGTTATTCAAAGAAGCTCTTTATTGATATCGAAACAACGGTTACATTCGGGGCACAAGGCCAAGATTACAATCACTCAAGCTCACTCTTCTCACATTATAAGTCACTCAGCTCTCTCTCATCTCTCAATACATGTCTTGAACCAGCGGATGCTTCGGAAGGCGATGCCCATGCATTATGTCCCATATAAGTCTTGACTCCACGCGGCTGCACGCTTCAAATCGCCAAGGAACTCTGTGCCTCGACGCATCCATGCGAGCTTCGTGCCACGAGCTTCTACCTGTGCCTGCACATGTAAACTATGTGGGTGTCAGTACTCAACTGTACTGGTAGAGTGAGCTCCTCGCCCACCCATACAGAACCAACACGTTAATTTACTTTGTGCAATATAAACCCTTTACGATTGTCTTTCTACTCTTGCCTTAGGGTCAGTTAGGACATAGACTCTCGGCCTATTTAATATCTTTAGACCGTCACCGTGCTATTACAGCGATAACTTCCTTACCCTTGCCTCTAGATCGTTCTCGTGCTTATAATGTCAACGCACTGACTCATCCTTATCTTTCGTGCCATACTCTGGGACATAACGACTTGGTCGTACGGTGAACTCGATTCGTGCTTATCTCTGAGGCAGTACCTCCTCGCTAAGTCTTGCCTATACTTGTGTTGTGATAAAGCGGTCGTGTCTCACATTTCGAGGTCGTGCCCTGCAACTCAACATAACTTAACCGAACTTGTCCTACGGCCCTTTTCGACTTAACTCGCAATGTATAACCCAACTTGTGGAACCGGTGTTGAGAACTCAAGCACTATGCCGTATCTCGTGCTGAAGTACGTGTCTTTACGTATAGCCAAGTCTTAGGCTTCATAATACCTTATGTGCATACCGTGCATGCATTACACAACTTATCATATACCGTGCTTACACTTCATTCGTTACGACCGACACCGTGCATGCGGATTCGCCGCTCAGCATGCCAATTATCTATATAAAAGGCCACTGGCACGACAAGCCATCGTAGACATGGCTCGGGTAGGCGGCAGGTCCTTCAGCGCAGGTAGCAAGCCCCGTTGAAAGCCTCCGACTACCCACGCAATACGTAGGCTGCTATAATGTCTACCTCCTAGGACGACTGGGCCCGGTGCCCCGGCGTATAACCAGTCTAGGCAAAAATCCTTGTCGACAAGTTGTCTAATGACCATGCACCTACGAGACATCTAGACTCACGTAAATGCATGGCCTAATTTATTGGTTCGACTGGAACTATACTTAGCAACTCGTGCTCTGAACCACACTTTGTATAACGTGCATCGGGACTATGAGACTCCCAACCGAGGGACCGCCTCATACTTCTTAACGTGCATAGGAACGCGAGACTCCCAACCGAGGGACCGCCTCATACTTCTTAACGTGCATAGGAACGTAAGACTCCCAACCGAGGGAACGCCTCATACTTTTTAACGTGCATAGGAACGTGAGACTCCCAACCGAGGGACCGCCTCATACTTCTTAACGTGCATAGGAACGTTAGACTCCCAACCGAGGGACCGCCTCATACTTCTTAACGTGTATAGGAACATGAGACTCCCAACCGAGGGACCACCTCATACTTCTTAACGTGCATAGGAACGTGAGACTTTCCAACCTAGGGACCGCCTCATACTCTATGTGACGAGCCTTAAGACCGCGGGAACAAATGGCTATATGCAGCCATAGAACTGTGGGACCGTGGATACGCTCAACTTGAACAATAAATTCTTTTGGGTACCTAGACTTAATCCATAAGCTGTGCGATACAACTTAGCTCGTGGGACGATCAAGTCTACGCCGAGCCTTGCCTTCGAGGAAACGTGTATGCTTTATCGAGCATCTACGCGGGCGATGCCTATGACTTAGTCTAACTCATAGTTTGTGACGGATACCAACTTTTCTTCTCCTAAGCCACTGGACGAAGGACCGAGTGTCATTTTCAAAGCATGCTGTGCACCAACTCTAATCCGACCATGGGACGTTTTCCATGTTCTAAACTCGATTCGACACGTCGGGATTATTCCCTTAGCTATGTGGATTCGTCTTTTTTATTATCAAGCCTATTGTGCAAGTTGAAAACACACGAATTATTAAGTGAAGGGTAAGATGAGGCAAGTTCATAGAAACTACCCCACCTGAGCAATGTCTCCGAGCAAGCCGTTGCAAGGCTAAGTTCGAACATCGTCGACGTTTTAATTTCTTCGATTGACTGAGCGGGACGGGGCACTACATCATACACCACTCAGAAAAAGTTTCGTCCTCGAAACTTACTGAGTACACTTATCGGCTTATAACTTAATCCAACATCCAACGTTTCTCGCACACACTACTCCTATGCGTTCCCTCAATCCGAGCCACGCTCGTGCTTATCGCTAAATTAGTCGTAGGGCACACCAACCGATCAACCAACATTCAAACTCGTCTCAATTCAATGATCGCATTACCATCAACATTTCCTCGAAACTCACGATTTCAAAATCCTCGACACTTTCCCGTTCCTCAAGTCTCACTTGATTCAACGTATCACTTAGTTGGATCGTGCACATATTCTAGGCGTCCCCAAAATACATGTATTTTAGTCAAGCCTCGTGATAAAGAATTCGCCATCACCACTCGAGTCGGATTGTGCACATATTCGGGCATCCCTGATATACGTGCATGCCAACCGAGCCTCATGAGTGGTGCCTCCATAATTTCCTATTGCTTCACACTTGGACGTCTACCTAACCGCTAGGCTATGTCTTTCCGTCAGTACTGGAATCATAGTTCTCAAACAACGATATCAACACTGACCCCATCCTAAGGTCAAACCAAATCGATGGTATGGGGTTTTCTACCCAAGCTCGCATCACTCCGATTTCTAAACATCGAGCATCGATTTTCTACGCACATCCCAATATTCATCGCACGGGGTCCGAGTCGTTCAGCAAGCCATTCTACGATAATTTACGTTCAACCAATCCTCGATAAGAATATATCGCTCGTTCATCAAGCTATTTCGTATTGTCTATCTCTTCGAACACGTTCGATATTAGTTCGCCTATCATTCATTCTCAAATCAAGCACGCTATGACACAATTCATCTCTAAACCATAATTCATATTTCATATTTGCGAAATCATCTATTCTAATTCACGTAATCGATCACAAGGTCGTCTGACTTAACAATATGCCACGCTCCGATCTCACGCGAGTCTGATTATCCACGGTGGGCATGAAATCACCATGCAACGCTCTCGCGGAATAATTATTCTCATCGGGGCGTAACTCTTGTTTTGGGTCTAGACTAAATCATTCTCGATGCGCGGATTGGACCTACACAATCCTCAAGTTTTATTCGATTATCAATCTCAAGTCCTAACATCCTCGAATTTGCCTTCGCATCAAACCAACAAGTCGAGACAATCAAAGTTGTCGCATCCTGATTTTCCGAGTTCGATCATTCCCACGACATGAATCACCATGTCAGCGCTCATGCGGAACGATCGCCCCAAATCTGACATAATACATGTGCGAGGCTAGAGTTGCGCTCGCGCAAGACAAGATCGTCGACGCTGTGGTTATCTGCATAACCATCAAGACACGATCACTTTTATCCAACATTCGTCTCAATCAAAATCCTAAGTATAGCATCCAACCGATCAATAACACTTGCACGATCGTCATTCGCCGAGTCAGAGTACCCCCGAGTTATCGCATATCGATCTTTGATACGTCTCAATACCATCGACGATATGCATAACCTGACGATCTTCTTTCGCAACGAATTTCTAGTCGTACGAATGATGCTAGCGTCCGACTGAATAATCTCCTCGACATTCAAATCCAAGTTCGATCATCATCCCTCGAATCGTTTACAACATCAATTTCCCTCAAACCCAAATTCATGTATCGTTCATCCATCTATCTTAAGTCATTGACCAACGTATTTCCTCAATTCGCATCATTCCTTGCTAACTCAAACCATCGAGCAACATCGATTTCAATCCTCAGAGTCGTTTACGTAACTTCAAAGTCAAATATTTTATGCACGCTATCTTCCCATCGTGCTAACTTTTCGTATACGATCCGTATTAATTTCTTCAATCAAGTCATCCATTTATTTTATCGTTTAGAATTTCCATTCAACCATTTCGTAACTCGTATTACCGTTCATAAAGCATCCGAACGATATCTCGTTTGCGACTCCCGAATCATGACCAACTAAGCGCTACTCGTTCTAAGGATTTGCGATATCATCGCTTGTCGACATACTAGTACTATCCGTAAATCTTTAGTTTTGCTCGAACAAATTTCCTTAACGTCCATACACCACTCAGGGTCAAGTCATTCTACAAATCCTCAAAAAGGTCATACGATTCACAATCGTTCCTCAAGGTCTAAGAACCATTTCTCGTGTTCGCTTTAGCATTGTACAAGTAGCGCCTCTATCAACATACGTTCTAAGTCTCACTTATTCTCGTCCGAGCGATAGTCAATCTCGCTCGCAACTCGATCGCACCAGAAGGTCTACGTGCGCGATACTCGGCACAACTTAGCCAAAAGGCTAAGTGCATAACCATTCCGTTCAAACTATACTTTGGTCTCATGTACTCGTTCGCTATTGTTAGCGTAAGGTCGTTCAAGCACGCACTATGTTTGCTAACTTTTTAGCATCGGTTTTCTTTCAACTCAAGTCCGTCGTAGTTTGGCACAAAGGCCTACCGATGCGTCCGGCGAAGGCCTACCGATGCGTTCGATTGAACGCTTGTACGAGCTTTTGAAAATATTAAACTTATTATATGGATATCCTGTGGGACAAATAAGAGAGAGCGCACCAACGATATCAACTTGCGGAAGCAACACTTCAGAGTTGGCGGAAATAACGGAGTTAAAGAATTCAATCGGTACTCCAAGGACGTAAAGCCATGCTCTGATACCATTATGTCACACCCCGCTCCCGTAGGAGCGATCGTCCTCGCTAAGGTGTGATACCGCACGAGCCTAGATTGTGCTCGTGCAAGACGGGTTCCATAACAGCCGATTACAGCGACTGCGACGGGGTCGTCACACAGAAGTCCCAAGCAGAGACATTGAACACGCAGCGGAAATTTAGAACAAACATAAGTTATTCAAAGAAGCTCTTTATTGATATCGAAACAACGGTTACATTGGGGGCGCAAGGCCAAGATTATAATCACTCAAGCTCACTCTTCTCACATTACAAGTCACTCAGCTCTCCCTCATCTCTCAATACATGTCTTGAACGATCGGATGCTTCGGAAGGCGATGCCCATACATTATGTCCCATATAAGTCTTGACTCCACGTGGCCGCACGTTTCGAATCGCCAAGAAACTCCGTGCCTCGACGCATCCAAGCGAGCTCCGCGCCATGAGCTTCTACCTGTGCCTGCACATGTAAACTATGTGGGTGTCAGTACTCAACTGTACTGGTGGAGTGAGCTCCTTGCCCAGCCATACAGAACCAACACGTTAATTTACTTTGTGCAACATAAAGCCTTTAAAATTGTCTTTCTACTCTTGCCTTAGGATCAGTTAGGACATAGACTCTCGGCCTATTTAGTATCTTTAGACTGTCATCGTGCTATTGCAGCGATAACTTCCTTACCCTTGCCTCTAGACCGTTCTCGTGCTTGCAATGTCAACGCACTGACTCATCTTTGTCTTTCGTCCCATACTCTGGGACATAACGACTTGGTCGTACGGTGAACTCGATTCGTGCTTATCTCCGAGGCAGTGCCTCCTCGCTAAGTCTTGCCTATACCTGTGTTGTGATAACGCGGCCGTGCCTCACATTTCGAGGTCGTGCCCTGCAACTCAACATAACTTAACCAAACTTTCCCTACGGCCCTTCTCGACTTAACTCGCAATATCTAATCCAACTTGTGGAACCGGTATTGAGAACTCAAGCACTACGCCGTATCTTGTGCCGAAGCACGTGTATTTACGTATAGCCAAGTCTTAGGCTTCATAATACCTTATGTGCATACCGTGCACACATTACACAACTCATCACATACCGTGCTTACACTTTCTTTCTTACGACCGACACCGTGCATGCGAATTCGTCGCTTAGCACGCCAATTATCTATATGAAAGGCCACTGGCACGATAAGCCATCGTGGACATAGCTCGGGTAGGCGGCAGGTCCTTCAGCGCAGGTAGCGAGCCCCGTTGAAAGCTCCCGATTACCCACGCAATACGTGCGCTGCTATAACGTCTACCTCCTAGGACGACTGGGCCAGGTGCCCCGGCGTATAACCAGTCTAGGCAGAAATCCTTGTCGACAAGTTGTCCAATGACCACGCACCTACGATACATCTAGACTCATGTAAATGCATGGCCTAATTTGTTGGTACGACTAGAACTATACTTAGCAACTCGTGCTCTGAACCATACTTTGCATAACGTGCATCGGGACCATGAGACTCCCAACCGAGGGACCGCCTCATACTTCTTAAGGTGCATAGGAATACGAGACTCCCAACCAAGGGACCGCCTCATACCACTTAACGTGCATAGGAACGTGAGACTCCCAACCGAGGGACCGCCTCATACTTCTTAACGTGCATAGGAACATGAGACTCCCAACCGAGGGACTGTCTCATACTTCTTAACGTGCATAGGAACGTGAGACTCCCAACCGAGGGACCGCCTCATACTTCTTAACGTGCATAGGAACGTGAGACTTCCCAACCGAGGGACCACCTCATACTCTATGTGACGAGCCTTAAGACCGCAGGAACAAATGGCTATATGCAGCAATAGAACTATGGGACCGTGCATACGCTCAACTTGAACAACCAAATTCTTTTGGGTACCTAGACTTAATCCATAAGCCGTGCGATACAACTTAGCTCGTGGGACGATCAAGGCTACGCCGAGCCTTGCATTCGAGGAAACGTGCATGCTTTATCGAGCATCTACGCGGGCGATGCCTATGACTTAGGCTAACTCATAGTTTGTGACGAATACCAACTTTCCTTCTCCTAAGCCACTGGACGAAGGACCGAGTGTCATTTTCAAAGTACGCCATGCACCAACTCTAATCCGACCATGGGACGTTTTCCATGTTCTAAACTCGATTCGACACGTCGAAATTATTCCCTTAGCTATGTGGATTCGTCTCTTTTATTATCAAGCCTATTGTGCAAGTTGAAAACACACGAATTATTAAGTGAAGGCTAAGATGAGGCAAGTTTACCGAAACTACCCCACCTGAGCAATGTCTCTGAGCAAGCCGTTGCAAGGCTATGTCCGAATGTCATCGACGTTTCGATTCCTCTGATTGACTGAGCGGGACGGGGCACTACAGCAGACGATCCATATACATGCACAAAACAAGGATTAGAATAAATATAACATAACTAACATTTCTCCTTGTTCGTCTCTGCATCGTTACCTCTTAACAAAACTTTCTTATGCATGCCATCGATTATACATTATTTAGAGATAAAACATTCACTAATAACGAAAATTTAGAAAATAAGATTTACAAATATCAAGTTTATAGTAATGGACCCAAAAAATTTGTATTGCCTACCTTCACCCTTCGCATGTTTGAGTCTTTTTTAATGAGTCACAATCTCTAATGCTTCTGGCTTAGAGCGATAACATTACAAAGATCTTGTTAAGAGTACAAAAATAATTTTTCACTATTAACAAATTGCTCTTTCATAGATAGTTAAAAATATTTATAATGATTTTTGTCTTCAAGGAAATAGAGATTAGTTTGTATATTAATAAAAATGATGAAAAAAATTATCATTTGTTCTCCTACAAGTCAAAATTTTACCATATTATTGAAAACTGAATAATATTCAATCATACAAGATTTTGAAGACAACACACACACACACACACACACACACACACACACACACACACACACACACACATATATATATATATATATATATATATATATATATATATATATATTTTCACACACACACACACACACACACACACATATATATATATATATATATATATATATATATATATATATAACAAAAATCTCAGTGGTATATTGTACTAAACAACATTGAGTTGTTAGACAATATACACACTTTGTATATACTAACCAGAATAAGCTAAACAATGTATGTATTTAATGGCCAAATTTTTTCAATATAATCTGATATAAAAGATATCGACTTATACAAAGTTTATGCGCAATTTTGGACGGAATCATCTCAATTTCAGTAAGATTATACTTACTCATATCACAAGCAACCGATTTTATGAATACATACAATGTATTTTATTTTAAGTTATAGATCCACAAAGTTTATAGATACACAATCAAAATCTTTATAGAAAGTGATAATGATGTAAATATGAGATAGACTTAGTTACCACCATTTCAAGTTTGAAATTCAATCTGAGTGCAAACAAATCTAAAACATAAGACATTACTTGAGCCCAAATAAAATCAAAGCAAAAATTTTAAAAATTGAATTTGAATAGTTATAACTCAACTCATAATATACTTGCCATATATTAAAGATCATGACAATCAAATCTGCCGTTCATTTAAACCAAACGGTTACAATGACATTATTGTTTTAAATGGAATAATACTAGAAATAAATGATATTCACTATTAATGTGTTTAAATATATAGTAACTAAAATCAACAAACTTTTATGTTTGTACAAAGACTTGTACAAAGTTTTAATAGCAAGAAATTTTATGACACTATTATTTAAATATTAAAGATCAAGTAATTTTTCAACCAAAAATAATAATAATAGTTTTCAGTCAATAAAATGGAAAAAAATTATTACATGTAAGTTATGCCAAAAGCAAGCCAAATGTATATTGATACTTGATTCTGGATCATACTATTAAACATAATATATATGAATTGAAACTATAAATTACTCATGCATTTAGAATGTTCATCACAATAAGAAAATAAAACTATATTGTTGATGAAGTAATTTTTCTTTTCTTTTTGTCTATACACCTATGCTAGTCTAACCATAAATTTACTTAAAACATATATGGTCATCTGAAATTAAGATTCACACAATTAAAAACATTCATATCAAAGTGTAAATCTCCATATTAGAATATAGTATTCTATCTAACCAAATGTCACCAAATATAACATATTGACTAAAATAATAATTCATGAATACTTTAAAAATGAAATGAGCAATAAGACTGTTGCATATATATATATATATATATATATATATATATATATATATATATATATATATATATATATATATATATATATATATATATATATTTTTGCATATATATAATATATATATATATATATATTTTTGCATATATATATATATATATAATATATATATATATATATATATATATATATATATATATATATATATATATATATTTTATATATATATATATATATATATATATATATATATATATATATATATATATATAAATATATATATATATATATATATATATATATATATATATATATATATATATATCTCAACACTTAGAGGCTAAAATCCAAATCAGTAAATCAAACTATATATATTTTAAAGTTGAAGAAAATTACATAGAATTTATGTAGCCTACAAAAGGATACGAGGATCTCAAGTTCTTAGTGAAATTCTATTAGTAAGGATTACTCCTGGAAAGTGCATATAGAACAATTACCTTGCACAATTTTATTACAACCTTCTATTTTGGGATTTTCAAAAATACCCTTATATTCTAATTTATGGACCCTCAAATAATGATTACTAAAACTAAGTATCTCTGCACAAACTACTTATGAATTTTAGAGGAAGATGAAAAACCAAATTCTTTTATCTAAATGGCTTATATCAATAAAGAAAAGCTGAAATATAAATTAGTAATTAACATAACAAATGGTATAATTCACATAACTTATGCTCTTAAATAAATTTATAGTAGTCGCCATAAGTCTTGACGTTACAAGCACTCAAATCAACATTACAACAGTGGAGTGGCTAGAAAGGTAGTAACATCTTTAGATGCATAGTATCTTGTTTATTGGCTTGTCTGCTCCGACAAGTAAATCAATATAGAACACACAAAACATTTAAAAAAATACTGGAACTTGTCCGTTACATAATTCTACAATGTTTTACCAACTCTAACGAGTTAGCAAATATAAATAATAATCATCAAGAGAAACAAATCATATTTGGTAGAAAAATTAGAAGATTTATCGGTAGACTGAATTTGTAGAATTATAAATTAAACTTAATGATAGCAAATATATTGAAATATTAGCAACATTTTGTAACAGTATATTACTACAAATATTTAGTACAATTTGTTACCAAAAGAGAGTTTGTAATTTAATAAGAGAAATGGTTTGATAATTGTAAATAAAAATTCTTGAATAAGTACAGTAAAATAACTTGAAACAACTATGGTGGTCGAAAATAGAAATTAGCTAGAAACAATTCTATAATAATCGAAAATTATTTTTTCATCCTGTCAACAGTGGAGTAGTTAGAAAGAAACTTTATGACGGTTTAGTTATTTATTTGAAAAGACAATGTATATTTAACAAGATTAACTCTTCGATTGTTGGATATTTTTGACTTTTTCTCGTTGAAATCTGTAAACAAAAATTAAAGTTACCAGCCTCCGGAGAATTCGCACACGAAGCACTGCCTTAAGAGTTAATCTGAGTTTATGTGCATAATTTTTTCGAATGCTCATAGTGGTAAAACCCCCGCTATACCGATATCTCCTCGTTGCACACAACTTGGAAAGAGTGACCTTGAACTTAGCTCTGCCCAGAGCAAGTAAACGAAGAGAATGAGAGTTTTTGAGCGATCGAGTTGGAACAGAATTTAAGTATTTTCTTTTAGATTTTCTATGATCTAAGAAGGTTGAGAATGCCACAATATATAGAGGGCTCAAACCTATTGCCAACGGATAGAATTCAATGGGTTTAAAAGCAGACATTATGAAATAAAGACAAAATTTAATGGGTTTAAAAGTAGACGTTACGAAATAAAAACAATGGAAAAAATGTGGTTCATTGAACCTGCACTACCAAAATAAATCATATTAGCGACGAGATTAGCGTCGCAAGCTAAAAATGTCGCAGATTTTGTTGTATTTAGCAGCGCCATATAAAAACGTCGCTGGACGTAACTATTAGCGACTTTCAGCGACAGTTTACAATATGCAATTTTATTTGGAAAGCTAACATCGCGTGATCGTTGGAGTATGTCGCTGTTTTTTTAGTCAGCGATGTTTAGCAACTCTGCCGATTGGATGTCGTCAGTGTTTAAGTCAACAGCGACGTTCAGCGACGTCTTTTGTGGACGTCGCTAAAATGTTTCATATAGGGTTTTGGCCGATCGACTTTTTATTTTTTTCACCCAAAATTTTCTCTCTCACGCTCTTCCTAAATTTTTCTCCCCCTTCTCCTCTCATCTTGTCAACCTCTGATTTTCAAAATTTATTAAACTAGTGTTAATTAATTATTAAATGTCATTATTGGTTTTAAAATAATTTATTATGATTTTAGGAATTTCCTAGAATTTTTAAATGAATTTTTAATGAGTTTTAAAATACAAAAATATCATTTTGTAATTCATTTAAATGTTTTAATAGCATTTTATAATTTTCTGAATTGTTTTAATAGTATTTTGCAATTATTAGAATTGTTAGTATATTAGTTTGTAATTTAATAATTGTTTTAAAGTGTGTATTGTAAATTCATAAACTATAGGGGCCCTACTGCTAATTACCAAACACCCCCCCCCACGACAGCTCTCTCTCTCTCTCCTCTGACTCTCACCAACCCCTGCCCCGACCGACTCGCCGCCCTGACCTCGCCTTTCCCGGCTGCCCGACCGCCACAAAAACCCTCTATAAAACTCCCCCTCTCCCCTGACCTAAAACCTAACCCTAAACTCTCACCACAGCCACCGACGACCCCTCTTCCCCGACGAACCCACAAACCCTAACCCTACTCCGACGAGCTCCGCCCAGCCCCACCGTCGACTTCCACCACCCCCAACCACCATCAGTCGATGCGCGGTGACGAGGCGACCCCAGCGCCACCGGAGCGCCCCGACCCCGACGTCTCCTCCGTCGTCCCCGACCTTCGATTCACCCTGAGTTGATCGGACACGTAAGTGTCAGCTTCGTTTCGTGTCGTGCGAGTCTCGTCTTCACATATGAGACTCGCCAGGACACGGGCAATACTAGGGCTAGCTTGGACACGGCCAAGTCGCTTCGTGCGTGTCATGCTAGCCTAGGATACAAGACACCTGTGTCCTTAACTGTCAGGACACAGGATGGTTTTTATATTTTTTTATGTTAATTAATTCGAACCTAAATAAAATAAACACAACCCTTACTTTAACACAACTGATGGGCTGACCCCCTGGCTAGCCCATCCTAATCTAAACCCCCCCCGCGCGCGCTTCTCTGGCCTGGGTTCGAACCCGGCCACTGCTGTTCTTTTTCCTTTTCTTTTTCTTTTCCTTTTTTCCTTTTTCTTTTTCTGTTTTATTTTATATATATATATGTATATATATATATTAGTATATATATATGTATATACTGTATTTTAAACAATATTTAATATATATGTGTATATATTTTGTAGTTAGTAAATTCTATATGCATATGTTTGTATATATATATATTTTCATACGTAGATATATTATATATATATACACTATATTATTAAGTGTTTTCTTATATATATATATATATATATATATATATATATATATTTGTATATATATATATATATATATATATATATATATATATATATTTGTATATATATATGTACACTTTATAATTAAGTATTTTTCCTTATATATCTATATATACTTTTTAGCATAAGTATGTATATATATATATTCTTTTGTACAAATTTACCTTATTAAAATAATAATATTTAGTTTGACTATTACCAAATTATATTTTTATTGTATTTAAATTACTGCAACCATTTGGTGTCCAAGCCTAGCATGGGTATTTGGGCCCAAATGTGTTTTCACACATTCAAGACCTGTACAAGTCATATTGGACTTGATTCATGGCCTTGGGTCCTGTATTTGAACTTTGGTTCAAATAATATACATGGACAAAATATGCAGATAATTAATTATTGTGTGCAATGCTGTTTTTGATTTTCTAAAAATACTTAAAGTACTGCTAAAATTAAGGAAAAATAGGTTTTAGATACTATATTAAGTTAGCTAATTTAGTATAATTTTTGTAGTATTTAATTTACTGTTTTGCCACTAGTTTGGCATATGGAACCAAAACTTATTTTCTGTATACTTAGGAAAACTGATTTTTTATAAAATATTTGTACTGGTTAATAAATTCCAGAAAAATTATAATAAATTTCTATGATTAACAAAGATCACTTTGGTACTTTACTTTAAGAAAAACTAGGCTTTTTGTCTAACTCTAAAATTGTTAGAACACAATGGTCTTTTGATTTATTTATTGATTAATTACGACTTGTAGCTTTTTGTGTTATTTGGAGTTTTAGTCGTGTTGAACCCCATCCCTCACTAGTGTAAAGACCCTAGAAAGTTAGTTAACATAGTGTGTCACCCCACATTGGTCTCCTATGCCAAAGTCATCATTTTGGCTAGGTGCCCAATTACAAGTCGTGTTTCACCAAATAGTGTCCTAGTGTTTTAGCTTAGTGTAAAACTAAGTTGTTGTATTTACTTCTACAGTGACGAGCTACCAGACATCCATAGCATTGTTATCGCAGCTTGTTTTGTTTTGCTTTGCTAGAGGCAAGTACTTTCTACAAACTTTACATATTGTCACATAAATGAACTGCAAGTCCCACCATGTTAAATGCTGATCCTTGGGGGTAGCAAGTTAGATCTCTACATGTTGTACTTTTAGTTACTACCATGCTTAGAACAGTCTTGATGTATCTCTCACATGATTAGAATATGGGTTATGGGGAAACTGTTAGTAGTGTACGTGATTATGCCCCCTTCTCCCGTACGTATGTACCGAGCAAGGTCGACATGCTATATATATACCTTGTCGTAGGCCTTTATCTCAAAGCGGATTTGTGCGTATGTACATCTGTCGCCGTTTCACTTGTAAGGAAGTATATTTCATTATGTGCCCCCAGCACATTGTACATCTATTGACCGATCACGTACCTGCTACAGTTTTAAACATTACATAAACATCTGTCTCTATGACATATGTGTCCTTGCCATGATAGACTATGTGATGCCATGCTTTCCAGTTATTCCTCTTATGTTCATTTCCATGTTTCATATGCTAGTTTGCTAGATTTAGTACTTGCTCCCGTCCTGACAGGATAACGTTGTAGGTATCCTTACTGAGGAGGAGCTACTCTGTGACACATACTATGGAGATACTGCCGAGGACCCGGCTCTGCTTTACGAGGATGTTCCTGCGGGGAACCTCGCCTAGTTGTCTTTTGTTTACTTAGACTTTTGAGAGTAGACATGTATTAGTGTCACGCCCCAGAACCAGAATACTGGAGAGCGGGGGCAGACATAGCCAGCTACGTATATTGAAATAGAATATATCTCAACTATACGGTTACGGCTGTCTAGATATGAGGGTTTACTACAAGCCAGCAGTCTCTTAAGGTCAAGCCTATTGTCTCAATCTCAAGCAATTAACAGAGTTACAAGATATTAGAGCATCAAATATATATATATAAGGCGTCCCAAATATTACATATTGGATGATCATGAAGCTAGTCGTACAAAATGATAGGAATAGCAAGAGTTCAGTCATACATGATCAACCCTAGGATTTGTTAATCATGTTTACAGCCCGTAGGCAGACAGTAAGTAAATGTGCAACGAGCTAACAGGTGCTCGTCGGCTAAACGTCTCAAAAGAATAAATTTACATATAAGTGGGTGAAACAAAAGGGAAAACCCACTCGTAGCCCCGGTTCCTTCTAGTGTTCACCATTGGGCTGGAAGCTTGGTAGATCCTCGGGAGCTGCTCTGAAATCTGGCCACACAAAACCAGCTGGGTCAAACCCCAGAAAGAGCAAGTGCCACAAGGAGGCCACAAATAAGAACAAAAGCCGGCATATCAGAACATAAGAATAAAAGAAAGTACAAGTAGTAAAGTACACAGGGCGATAAACGACTAGGGACGTGGAACCATTCCGGGAGCCAGGTTACAATCCTTAAACCAGACAAGGACCGGGGTTGTAACCCTTCGCCTGAATAGCTCACTGTCTCTACTCATTTATCGTTAAGATAAGTAAACAAACAAGCTCAGGAAATAGCAGGTACTGGAGCTAGACAAGACTTAGACAAGGCTGGACACCATCCATTCGCAATCGGCCAAACAAATACTACGGCTTACTACTTTAACTAACTAGGGTTATCACAAACCTAATTACTAACAAGATGCAAGTGAGAATTCCAGTCCCAAGCCCTGCAGACTATCCAGTTATCCTTCCGCGGGTTGAGAGTTATAGGTGGGTACATTGCCCGAGAGACAAATGTACCCTTAGGTGACTTAGAGGGTGCAACACATGACAGTGTGCTGGAAATGTGCTCTACTCGTCGGCAAGCTACAAGTCCATTAAAGCGCCCAGATAACGAGATTGCCTGTGACTGGGAATTCTCCATGTTCTAGTTTGATCTAATCATTAGCCTAATCCAATTTAGCACGAGTCCCTGGCCGTGGTACCCAGGAAGTTACGTCCTAGACATGATGCAAGACAAGACAAGTGGATTGTACAAGCAGGCAAGCAGGAACACCCACGGTGTCAAGTTGATTATACGAGTCAAGTTACAAGTTACAAGTCAAGTCAAGTCAGGAGTGCGCCGCCACGGGCCACTATCAAGTTATCAAGATAATTCATGTCAGGGTACTGTCAGGAGTGCACCATTACAGGTCACTGTCATGTCAGGTTGGTCATGTCAGGAATGCACCACTACGGGTCACTGTCGCGTTATGCTAGTTCCTTGTCATACCATGCCGTGTACAATAGTCATTCCAAACATATTAAGTAAAATCAAGTTCATAACAAAAGGCGTAAGGATATAAAATGGACGTAAAATATCTAATAAAATACCAATATATATAGGGCTATAGAAGAGCCAAGCTTAAAGAAATAAACAATTCATCATAGACAAGTGGGTTGTGCAAGGGGGGGTCAGGGGTTGGGCTGCGCAGGGTATGTACTGCGCATGGAAGTGCTGCGCAAGAGTTGCCTTGCGCAAGGGTAGACTGCGCAGGGGTCACCTTGCGCAAGGGTAGACTGTGTAGGGGTGGATTGCGCAAGGGTGGATTGCGCAAGGGTAGATTGCGCAGAGGTGGATTGCGTAGAGGTGGATTGCGCAAGGGTGGGTTGCGCAGAGGTCGGCTTGCGCATGGCTGGCTTGCGCATGGATGGCTTACGCCAGTGCAATCCAGCGCAGCGCAAAGTACTGGCTGAGGTCATGCGCAATCGGCCCTGCGCTAAAGAGCACAGGCCGGGGGGTGCGCAACCGGCCATGCGCTAAAGAGCGCAAGGCAGAGGGATGTTCTTCCTGGCCGAGAGCAGGTCCAACAACACCAAGAACTTCAATTCTTCATAACTTTGTCAAATCAAAATCAAATCTAGATTTTCAAAGTTCTAACTTGAGTAAAATCGAATTCTCTTCCACATGGAAGCATCAAAACAAGCAAAAATCAAAGTTTAATAGATCAAAACCAAGGATTTTCAAAAATGGTTAAAATCTAGATCTAGAAGAATGAAAGCTCCAAATCACAAAATGTCAAGTTCTAAAGTTGTTCTCCATGGCCTAATCTAGTTAATGGACAAATAAAAAGTGGCACTTATTTGATGGCAAGGTGCACTTGCCTATGGGTTGGGAAGTTGTGTGGAAGAAGGAAGAAGAAGAAGTTGAAAGAAATTAATGGAGTTATGGAGGAGAGAGAAAAGGTTGGTAGGTTTTAATGAGGGTGGTTGTGATGGAATGGAGGGGGAGAATAGGCTAAGGTGTTCCTCTCATGATGAACCAAACCAAACCAACTCCACAAAATAAAACCAAGCCATGGTCCAAAACCCATTTACGAGAACCCGAATCCACAAGTCGAGAAAATAAAATACGTGCCAAAATTAAATTACGAGTATAAATACGAAATACAGGAAATGGGGGTGACAACTCTACCCACCTTCAAAGAATTCTGTCCTCGAAATTTAATCAAGGATCTAGAGATTGCCACGACAAGCTATGCTAAGCACAGACAAGCTACACTAAGCAGTTCAATCATACAATCATACAATGCAAGCAAGGAAGGGAAAGCGTAAGGCACAAGGAAGACATTATACCTTACGAGTCAAACAGGTAGGGATATCGCGATCGGATGTCGTCCTCACGCTCCCACGTTGACTCACCTAGAGAGTGATGACCCCAAGTAACACGGACTAAGTTAATAGTCTTGTTCTTGAGCGTCTTTTCTCTCCGGTCCAATATAGACACGGGCCTCTCCTCATACGAAAGGTTGGTACCAACAACCAATTCTGAATGATCTAGGATATGGCTCGGGTCTGGGATGTACCGTCTTAATTGGGATACATGGAATACATCATGTACCTCACTTAGCGACGGCGGAAGAGCGAGACGATAGGACACATCGCCTACTCACTCCAGAATATCGAACGGCCCTATATACCTAGGACTAAGCTTTCCCCGTACGCCAAAATGAATGACGTCGTGGGTAGGCGAGATCATAAGGAATACATGGTCGCCGACGGCAAATTCTAAGGGACACCGATGAGCATCGGCCCAATGGCGCTGGCGATCCTGAGCAACTCGGAGGTGATCTCTGACTTTTCTGACCACTTCAACCGTCTGAGAAATCAGTTCTGGACCGAGCATCTGCCTCTCTCCGACATCGTCCCATGCTAACGGGAATCTGCACTTCCTGCCATACAGAGCCTCGAAGGGTGCCATCTGGATACTGGCCTGGAAACTATTATTGTACGAGAATTCCACCAGGTGCAGGTGATCCTTCCATGAGCCACCGAAGTCAAGGGTACACGACCGCAACATATCTTCGAGGGTTTGTATGGTGCGCTCGGATTGCCCATCTGTCTGCGGATGATACGCTGAGCTGAACTTGAGACGAGTCCCCAAACTTTGATGAAGACTGCGCCAGAAGTGCGATGTGAATCTCGTATCCCTGTCTGATACTATGCTGACTGGCACTCCGTGAAGTCTGACGATCTGCCTGAGATACATCTCTGCTAGCTGCGCCGTCGACTGTCCAACTCTAAATGGAAGAAAGTGTGCCACCTTGGTAAGCCTGTCCACAATGACCCAAATAGCATCTCTGTCTGCCGGAGATCTGGGTAACCCAGTCACGAAATCCATGGTTATGTGTTCCCATTTCCATTATGGGATCGGTAAAGGTTGAAGAAGTCCAGCTGGCCTCTGATGTTCAGCCTTGACTTATTGGCAAACCAAACATCGAGAGACATACGGGCTATCTCTCTCTTCATACCATTCCACCAAAAGTGTTGACGAATATCTCTGTACATCTTCATGCTGCCTGGGTGGATGGAATACTGCGAACTGTGAGCCTCTGCCATGACTTCCTGTCTGATATCTCCACTGGGTACACAAAGACGCGTGCCGTATCGAAGTGTACCATCCTCATGAATACATAACACTGGCCTTCTTCCTGCCTCGCACTCTGCTCTGAGCCGCTGAATCTTGGAATCTGTTAACTGTGCTGTCCGGATCCTCTCAACTATGGTGGACTGAATCTGTAGGCTGGCCATCAAGGCCATATTGGAAGGAAGAACCACTTCAATCCCCATCTTCTGAAGATCCGACAATAACTCTGGTTGCGCCGTCAGAAAATAAACTCCGGCTCTCCGGCTCAACGCATCTGCTACAACGTTGGCCTTCCCTGGATGATACTGTAAATCCACATCGTAGTCCACCAGTAGCTCGAGCCATCTTCTCTGCCGCATATTAAGATCCTTCTGGGTGAAAACATACTTCAGGCTCTTATGATCAGTAAATATCTCCACTCTGTCTCCGTACAAGTAGTGCCTCCACAACTTAAGTGCAAACACTACTGCTGCTAGCTCCAAGTCGTGGGTCGGGTAATTCTTCTCATGATCACGGAGTTGACGTGATGCATAAGCAATTACCTTTCCATGCTGCATCAAAACACATCCCAATCCTCTGCCTGAAGCGTCGCAATAAACTGTCCTCCGGTCCCATCTGGAAGGGTGAGAATGGGAGCCGTTATCAAACCTCGCTTCAACTTCTCAAATGATTCCTGGCATTCTGCTGTCCAAACGAACGGCACATCCTTGCGGGTCAACTGGGTCATCGGCGCTGAAATCCTTGCAAAATCAGAGACGAACCGCCGGTAGTAGTCGGCCAATCCAAGAAAGCTGCGAACTTCTGCCACTGAGCTGGGTACTAGCCATGCCTCGATAGCCACAATCTTCTGGGGATCCACTTCCACTCTTCCTCGAGTAATGATGTGACCCAAGTACGAAATGCGATCGAGCCAGAACTCGCATTTACTGAACTTGGCGTACAACTGGTGCTCTCTGAGAATCTGGAGGACAATTCTGAGATGCTGCTCGTGCTCTGCTTCACTCTTGCTGTAGACCAGGATGTCATCAAGGAACACTATCACAAACTGATCCAAGTAAGGCATGAAAATACGGTTCATGAGGTCCATGAACACTGCCGGCGCATTGGTCGCTCCAAAGGGCATAACTAGAAACTCCCAATGCCCGTACCTAGATCTGAACGCCGTCTTTGGGATGTCCTGCTCTCTGACTCTGATCTGGTGGTATCCTGATCGCAAGTCTATCTTCGAGAAAACTGAAGCCCTCTTGAGTTGATCAAACAAGTCATCTATCCTCGGGAGAGGATATCTATTCTTGATTGTCACTGAGTTCAAGGTACGATAATCAACACATAGCCTGGACGTACCATCCTTCTTTTTCACAAGAAGCATCGGGGATCCCCAAGGCGATCCACTAGCACGAATGAATCCCTTGGTTCTAAGTTCTTTAATCATCTTGTACAAAATCTCCAACTCTGAAGGCGCCATTCTGTAGACTCGCTCTGATACTGGTGCTGTCCCGAGAATCAAGTCAATGGTGAACTCGATCTTCCGCTCTGGTGGCATCCCTGGAAGTTTCTCTGGGAAGACATCTGGAAACTCTTCAACTATCCGGGGCAACTGCACTGCTGCTACTGCCGTCCGCAATACTGGAGGAGATGGCTCTACTGTGCCTCTGGAAAATGAAAACTCTGGCTCTCCGGGAATACTAAAGACAACTCTGCCAACATGGCAGTCTATCCTAGCATAATGGTTCCTCAACCAATCCATGCCTAGGACTACATCATAGTTTGCCATAGGGAACTCTATGAGCCTAGCGGAGAACTCTCTACCGCTAACTACGATCTGACACGAGGAAAATACTCGATCTACTCCCACAAGACCATTACCAGTAAGTATATTAAGCCTCACTGATAATGACTCGGGCTCCAATCCTATCCGTGTCACGAATCGTGCAGACATGAATGAATGCGATGCACCAGAATTAAATAATACAGATGCTGGAAAGGTGTTGACGAGAATAGTACCTGCCACTACCTCACCTGGTGCAACTTCTTCTTCCATGGTCATCATCATAGCCTGACCTCTAGCTGCGGGTCCTCTCTGCTGGAAACCCCTCTGTCGGTTCTGTGCTGGAGCCTGGGTGAACTGCTGCTGGTTCTGCTGCTGAAAGGCCTGGGCCTGAGGCAACAATGGCCTCGGGTACTGCTGTTGCTACTGCTGCTGGACTGGAACTGGGGCTGGTCCTCTCACCGAAGAACTAGAAAGGTTGGATGATGATGGACCTCCCCTATTCGGGCAGGTCCCTATCTGGTGGTCTGCTCCTCCACAAGCCAGGCACAATCCCTGTGCCCTACGACACTCTGCCACTACATGGCCCGGCTTCCCGCAATGAGAACATCCCACCGCGGAAGACTGCTTCTGCTTCTGCTGCTGCTGCGGATACGTTGGGGTTGAATGCTGAACCGACGTCACTGAGGCCGCCCGCCTCGGAGTTCCAATGGTTATACCCCTAGCTGCCGGGACTGGAGCTGAAGATTGGTGCATCTGGTTGTGGGACCGCTTCCTGCCTCCGGTCCTGTCCACAATTCTCCGGGAGGTATACTCATGCCTCCTTGCTGTCTTCAACACTGCATCGAACGTCTGGTGCTCGAACTACTCCACAGCCAATAATATCTCTAAGTGCAGCCCTTGCTGGAACCGCTGAGCCCTATCGAACTCGGTCGCCACCAAAGTAGGGGCGAACCTACTCAGCCTGGAAAACTCGGTCGCATAGCCATCGACCGTCCTGCCTCCTTGCTTCAAGTTGGTGAATCTGGTCTGCAGGTCGTACCGTACCACCGCATCGAAGTACTTTGTCTGGAATCTCTCTCTGAACGTTACCCAAGTGACTGGTGCCGCTAACCCCATGGCCTGAGCTGCCCACCAATCGCGAGCCAAGTCTAACAACTGTAGGCGTACCACCGCCACCTTCTCATTCTCAGGTGTCCTAGCTACTGCTAGAACCACCTCGGTATCCTGAAGCCAAGCGTCCGCGGCAATCGCATCTTCACTGCCGTCAAAGAAGGGAGGGTTCAAGCGCTCGAAACTGTTGGCCGCCTGATTCCCTTGTGGACCTCCTCGGTTTAGTGCATCATGAACTTCCTGGTGCAAGGCGTCGCCTCGACGATCTTGGGATACAAGAAGTTCTCTGATAAGCCCTACCAAAGGTCCCTCATCCTGTCTAGCTGGTTGAACGGGCGGAGCTGCCTGAACTGGAGGTTCTGAGCCTCCGAAAAGCATAACTCGGGAGGCTACTCCAGAGTGCTGAGCTTGATCTTCCTGGCACTGGGGTGCTTGTCGAGCTTCCTCTGGCTGGTTGGCAGGTCCGGGAGTAATGCCGCTGAGAAGACGACATAAGGAACAATAAGGAAAGGACCAGGACAGATCAATGATACAAGCAATATGATCAGGTCGAGATTCTCAGGGGTTTGAAGATACGAGCAGAGATCAAGGACGAATATTGATTGAGACATCTATTCGGTAAACCCTCACATTTCTTGAATGCCAAGACCTGCATGGGCTACCACTTAAATCGTGTTACGCCCCAGAACCAGAATACTGGAGAGCGGGGGCAGACATAGCCAGCTACGTATATTGAAATAGAATACATCTCAACTATACGGTCACGGCTGTCTAGATATGAGGGTTTACTACAAGCCAGCAGTCTCTTAAGGTCAAGCCTATTGTCTCAATCTCAAGCAATTAACAGAGTTACAAGATATTAGAGCATCAAATATATATATATATAGGCGTCCCAAATATTATATATTGGATGATCATGAAACTAGTCGTACAAAATGATAGGACTAGCAGAGTTCAGTCATACATGATCAACCCTAGGATTTGTTAATCATGTTTACAGCCCGTAGGCAGACAGTAAGTAAATGTGCATCGAGCTAACAGGTGCTCGTCGGCTAAACGCCTCAAAAGAATAAATTTACATATAAGTGGGTGAAACAAAAGGGAAAACCCACTCGTAGCCCCGGTTCCTTCTAGTGTTCACCATTGGGCTGGAAGCTTGGTAGATCCTCGGGAGCTGCTCCGAAATCTGGCCACACAAAACCAGCTGGGTTAAACCGCAGAAAGAGCAAGTGCCACAAGGAGGCCACAAATAAGAACAAAAGCCGGCATATCAGAACATAAGAATAAAAGAAAGTACAAGTAGTAAAGTACACAGGGCGATAAACGACTAGGGACGTGGAACCATTCCGGGAGCCAGGTTACAATCCTTAAACCAGACAGAGACCGGGGTTGTAACTCTTCGCCTGAATAGCTCACTGTCTCTACTCATTTATCGTTAAGATAAGTAAACAAACAAGCTCAGGAGATAGCAGGTACTGGAGCTAGACAAGACTTAGACAAGGCTGGACACCATCCATTCGCAATCGGCCAAACAAATACTACGGTTACTACTTTAACTAACTAGGGTTATCACAAACCTAATTACTAACAAGATGCAAGTGAGAATTCCAGTCCCAAGCCCTGCAGACTATCCAGTTATCCTTCCGCGGGTTGAGAGTTATAGGTGGGTACATTGCCCGGGAGACAAATGTACCTTTAGGTGACTTAGAGGGTGCAACACATGACAGTGTGCTGGAAATGTGCTCTACTCGTCGGCAAGCTACAAGTCCATTAAAGCGTCCAGATAACGAGATTGCCTGTGACTGGGAATTCTTCATGTTCTAGTTTGATCTAATCATTAGCCTAATCCAATTTAGCGCGAGTCCCTGGCCGTGGTACCCAGGAAGTCACGTCCTAGACCTGATGCAAGACAAAACAGTGATTGTACAAGCAGGCAAGCAGGAACACCCATGGTGTCAAGTTGATTATACGAGTCAAGTTACAAGTTACAAGTCAAGTCAAGTCAGGAGTGCGCCGCCACGGGCCACTATCAAGTTATCAAGATAATTCATGTCAGGGTACTGTCAGGAGTACACCATTACGGGTCACTATCATGTCAGGTTGGTCATATCAGGAGTGCACCACTATGGGTCACTGTCGTGTTATGCTAGTTCCTTGTTATACCATGCTGTGTACAATAGTCATTCCAAACATATTAAGTAAAATCAAGTTCATGACAAAAGGCGTAAGGATATAAAATGGACGTAAAATATCTAATAAAATACCAATATATAGGGCTATAGAAGAGCCAAGCTTAAAGAATAAACAATTTATCATAGACAAGTGGGTTGTGCAAGGGGGTCAGGGGTTGGGCTGCGCAGGGTATGTACTGCGCATGGAAGAGCTGCGCAAGAGTTGCCTTGCGCAAGGGTAGACTGCGCAGGGTCACCTTGCGCAAGGGTAGACTACGCAGGGGTGGATTGCGCAAGGGTGGATTGCGCAAGGGTGGATTGCGCAGAGGTGGATTGCGTAGAGGTGGATTGCGCAAGGGTGGGTTGTACAGAGGTCGGCTTGCGCATGGCTGGCTTGCGCATGGATGGCTTGCGCCAGACAATCCAGCGCAGCACAAAGCACTGGCTGAGGTCATGCACAATCGGCCCTGCGCTAAAGAGCACAGGCCAGGGGTGCGCAACCGGCCATGCGCTAAAGAGCGCAAGGCAGAGGGATGTTCTTCCTGGCCGAGAGCAGGTCCAACAACACCAAGAACTTCAATTCTTCATAACTTTGTCAAATCAAAACCAAATCTAGATTTTCAAAGTTCTAACTTGAGTAAAATCGAATTCTCTTCCACATGGAAGCATCAAAACAAGCAAAAATCAAAGTTTAATAGATCAAAACCAAGGATTTTCAAATGGTTAAAACTTAGATCTAGAAGAATGAAAGGTCCAAATCACAAATGTCAAGTTCTAAAGTTGTTTCCATGGCCTAATCTAGTTAATGGACAAATAAAAAGTGGCGCTTATTGATGGCAAGGTGCACTTGCCTATGGGTTGGGAAGTTGTGTGGAAGAAGGAAGAAGAAGAAGTTGAAAGAAATTAATAGTTATGGAGGAGAGAGAAAAGGTTGGTAGGTTTTAATGAGGGTGGTTGTGATGGAATGGAGAGAGAGAATAGGCTAAGGTGTTCCACTCATGATGAACCAAACCAAACCAACTCCACAAAATAAAACCAAGCCATGGTCCAAAACCCATTTACGAGAACCCGAATCCACAAGTCGAGAAAATAAAATACGTGCCAAAATCAAATTACGAGTATAAATACGAAATACAGGAAATGGGGGTGACAACTCTACCCACCTTCAAAGAATTCTGTCCTTGGAATTTAATCAAGGATAGAGATTGCCACGACAAGCTATGCTAAGCACAGACAAGCTACACTAAGCAGTTCAATCATACAATCATACAATGCAAGCAAGGAAGGGAAAGCGTAAGGCACAAGGAAGACATTATACCTTACGAGTCAAACAGGTAGGGATATCGCGATCGGATGTCGTCCTCACGCTCCCACGTTGACTCACCTAGAGAGTGATGACCCCAAGCAACACGGACTAAGTTAATAGTCTTGTTCTTGAGCGTCTTTTCTCTCCGGTCCAATATAGACACGGGCCTCTCCTCATACGAAAAGGTTGGTACCAACAACCAATTCTGAATGATCTAGGATATGGCTCGGGTCCGGGATGTACCGTCTTAATTGGGATACATGGAATACATCATGTACCTCACTTAGCGACGGCGGAAGAGCGAGACGATAGGACACATCGCCTACTCGCTCCAGAATATCGAACGGCCCTATATACCTAGGACTAAGCTTTCCCGACGCCAAAATGAATGACGCCGTGGGTAGGCGAGATCCTAAGGAATACATGGTCGCCGACGGCAAATTCTAAGGGACACCGATGAGCATCGGCCCAATGGCGCTGGCGATCCTGAGCAACTCGGAGGTGATCTCTGACTTTCCTGACCACTTCAACCCCGTCTGAGAAATCAGTTCTGGACCGAGCATCTGCCTCTCTCCGACATCGTCCCATGCTAACGGAAATCTGCACTTCCTGCCATACAGAGCCTCGAAGGGTGCCATCTGGATACTGGCCTGGAAACTATTGTTGTACGAGAATTCCACCAGGTGCAGGTGATCCTCCCACGAGCCACCGAAGTCAAGGGTACACGACCGCAACATATCTTCGAGGGTTTGTATGGTGCGCTCGATTGCCCTTCTGTCTGCGGATGATACGCTGAGCTGAACTTGAGACGAGTCCCTAAACTTTGATGAAGACTACGTCAGAAGTGCGATGTGAATCTCGTATCCCTGTCTGATACTATGCTGACTGGCACTCCGTGAAGTCTGACGATCTGCCTGAGATACATCTCTGCTAGCTGCGCCGTCGACTGTCCAACTCTAAATGGAAGAAAGTGTGCCACCTTGGTAAGCCTGTCCACAATGACCCAAATAGCATCTCTGTCTGCCGGAGATCTGGGTAACCCAGTCACGAAATCCATGGTTATGTGTTCCCATTTCCATTCTGGGATCGGTAAAGGTTGAAGAAGTCCAGCTGGCCTCTGATGTTCAGCCTTGACTTGTTGGCAAACCAAACATCGAGAGACATACGGGCTATCTCTCTCTTCATACCATTCCACCAAAAGTGTTGACGAATATCTCTGTACATCTTCATGCTGCCTGGGTGGATGGAATACTGCGAACTGTGAGCCTCTGCCATGACTTCCTGTCTGATATCTCCACTGGGTATACAAAGACGCGTGCCGTGTCGAAGTGTACCATCCTCATGAATACATAACACTGGCCTTCTTCCTGCCTCGCACTCTGCTCTGAGCCACTGAATCTTGGAATCTGTTAACTGTGCTGTCCGGATCCTCTCAACTATGGTGGACTGAATCTGTAGGCTGGCCATCAAGGCCACATTGGAAGGAAGAACCACACTTCAATCCCATCTTCTGAAGATCCGACAATAACTCTGGTTGCGCCGTCAGGAAATAAACTCCGGCTCTCCGGCTCAACGCATCTGCTACAACGTTGGCCTTCCCTGGATGATACTGCAAATCCACATCGTAGTCCACCAGTAGCTCGAGCCATCTTCTCTGCCGCATATTAAGATCCTTCTGGGTGAAAACATACTTCAGGCTCTTATGATCAGTAAATATCTCCACTGTCTCCGTACAAGTAGTGCCTCCACAACTTAAGTGCAAACACTATTGCTGCTAGCTCCAAGTCGTGGGTCGGGTAATTCTTCTCATGATCACGGAGTTGACGTGACGCATAAGCAATTACCTTCCATGCTGCATCAAAACAATCCCAATCCTCTGCCTGAAGCGTCGCAATAAACTGTGAATCCTCCGGTCCCATCTGGAAGGGTGAGAATGGGAGCCGTTATCAAACCTCGCTTCAACTTCTCAAATGATTCCTGGCATTCTCTGTCCAAACGAACGGCACATCCTTGCGGGTCAACTGGGTCATCGGCGTGAAATCCTTGCAAAATCAGAGACGAACCGCCGGTAGTAGCCGACCAATCCAAGAAAGCTGCGAACTTCTGCCACTGAGCTGGGTACTAGCCATGCCTCGATAGCCAATCTTCTGGGGATCCACTTCTCCTCCTGTAATGATGTGACCCAAGTACGAAATGCGATCGAGCCAGAACTCGTATTTACTGAACTTGGCGTACAACTGGTGCTCTCTGAGAATCTGGAGGACAATTCTGAGATGCTGCTCGTGCTCTGCTTCACTCTTACTGTAGACCAGGATGTCATCAAGGAACACTATCACAAACTGATCCAAGTAAGGCATGAAAATACGGTTCATGAGGTCCATGAACACTGCCGGCGCATTGGTCGCTCCAAAGGGCATAACTAGAAACTCCCAATGCCCGTACCTAGATCTGAACGCCGTCTTTGGATGTCCTGCTCTCTGACTCTGATCTGGTGGTATCCTGACCGCAAGTCTATCTTCGAGAAAACTGAAGCCCCCTTGAGTTGATCAAACAAGTCATCTATCCTCGGGAGAGGGTATCTATTCTTGATTGTCACTGAGTTCAAGGTACGATACAACACATAGCCTGGACGTACCATCCTTCTTTTTCACAAGAAGCATCGGGGATCCCCAAGGCGATCCACTAGCACGAATGAATCCCTTGGTTCTAAGTTTTTAATCATCTTGTACAAAATCTCCAACTCTGAAGGCGCCATTCTGTAGACTCGCTCTGATACTGGTGCTGTCCCGGGAATCAAGTCAATGTGAACTCGATCTCCCGCTCTGGTGGCATCCCTGGAAGTTCCTCTGGGAAGACATCTGGAAACTCTTCAATATCCGGGGCAACTGCACTGCTGCTACTGCCATCCGCAATACTGGAGGAGATGGCTCTACTGTGCCTCTGGAAAATAAAAACTCTGGCTCTCCGGGAATACTAAAGACAACTCTGCCAACATGGCAGTCTATCCTAGCATAATGGTTCCTCAACCAATCCATGCCTAGGACTGCATCATAGTTGCCATAGGGAACTCTATGAGCCTAGCGGGAACTCTCTACCGCTAACTACGATCCGACACGAGGAAAATACTCGATCTACTCCCACAAGACCATTACCAGTAAGTATATTGAGCCTCACTGATAATGACTCGGGCTCCAATCCTATCCGTGTCACGAATCGTGCAGACATGAATGAATGCGATGCACCAGAATCAAATAATACAGATGCTGGAAAGGTGTTGACGAGAATAGTACCTGCCACTACCTCACCTGGTGCAACTTCTTCTTCCATGGTCATCATCATAGCCTGACCTCTAGCTGCGGGTCCTCTCTGCTGGAAACCCCTCTGTCGGTTCTGTGCTGGAGCCTGGGTGAACTGCTGCTGGTTCTGCTGCTGAAAGGCCTGGGCCTGAGGCAACAATGGCCTCGGGTACTGCTGTTGCTACTGCTGCTGGACTGGAACTGGGGCTGGTCCTCTCACCGAAGAACTAGAAAGGTTGGATGATGATGGACCTCCCCTATTCGGGCAGGTCCCTATCTGGTGGTCTGCTCCTCCACAAGCCAGGCACAATCCCTGTGCCCTACGACACTCTGCCACTACATGGCCCGGCTTCCCGCAATGAGAACATCCCACCGCGGAAGACTGCTTCTGCTTCTGCTGCTGCATACGTTGGGTTTGAATGCTGAACCGACGTCACTGAGGCCGCCGCCTCGGAGTTCCAATGGTTATACCCCTAGCTGCCGGGGCTGGAGCTGAAGATTGTGCATCTGGTTGTGGGACCGCTTCCTGCCTCCGGTCCTGTCCACAATTCTCCGGGAGGTATACTCATGCCTCCTTGCTGCCTTCAACACTGCATCGAACGTCTGGTGCTCGAACTACTCCACAGCCAATAATATCTCTAAGTGCAGCCCTTGCTGGAACCGCTGAGCCCTATCGAACTCGGTCGCCACCAAAGTAGGGGCGAACCTACTCAGCCTGGAAAACTCGGTCGCATAGCCATCGACCGTCCTGCCTCCTTGCTTCAAGTTGGTGAATCTGGTCTGCAGGTCGTACCGTGCCACCGTATCGAAGTACTTTGTCTGGAATCTCTCTCTGAACGTTACCCAAGTGACTGGTGCCGCTAACCCCATGGCCTGAGCTGCCCACCAATCGCGAGCCAAGTCTAACAACTGTAGGCTACCACCGCCACCTTCTATTCTCAGGTGTCCTAGCTGCTGCTAGAACCACCTCGGTATCCTGAAGCCAAGCGTCCGCGGCAATCGCATCTTCACTGCCGTCAAAGAAGGGAGGGTTCAAGCGCTCGAAACTGTTGGCCGCCTGATTCCCTTGGGACCTCCTCGTTTAGTGCATCATGAACTTCCTGGTGCAAGGCGTCGCCTCGACGATCTTGGGATGCAAGCAGTTCTCTGATAAGCCCTACCAAAGGTCCCTCATCCTGTCTAGCTGGTTGAACGGGCGGAGCTGCCTGAACTGGAGGTTCTGAGCCTCCGAAAGCATAACTCGGGAGGCTACTCCAGAGTGCTGAGCTTGATCTTCCTGGCGCTGGGGTGCTTGTCGAGCTTCCTCTGGCTGGTTGGCAGGTCCGGGAGTAATGCCTGAAGAAGACGACATAACAATAAGGAAAGGACCAGGGCAGATCAATGATACAAGCAATGTGATCAGGTCGAGATTCTCAGGGGTTTGAAGATACGAGCAGAGATCAAGGACGAATATTGATTGAGACATCTATTCGGTAAACCCTCACTTTCTTGAATGCCAAGACCTGCATGGGCTACCACTTAAACCGTGTCACGCCCCAGAACCAGAATACTGGAGAGCGGGGGCAGACATAGCCAGCTACGTATATTGAAATAGAATACATCTCAACTATACGGTCACGGCTGTCTAGATATGAGGGTTTACTACAAGCCAGCAGTCTCTTAAGGTCAAGCCTAT
Organism: Iris pallida; assembly: GCA_029216955.1. Taxonomy (NCBI): domain Eukaryota; kingdom Viridiplantae; phylum Streptophyta; class Magnoliopsida; order Asparagales; family Iridaceae; genus Iris; species Iris pallida. Next base: position 46,290,964 of record JANAVB010016197.1, on the reverse strand, counting down.
TGTCTCAATCTCAAGCAATTAACAGAGTTACAAGATATTAGAGCATCAAATATATATATATAAGGCGTCCCAAATATTAATATTGGATGATCATGAACTAGTCGTACAAAATGATAGGACTAGCAAGAGTTCAGTCATACATGATCAACCCTAGGATTTGTTAATCATGTTTACAGCCCGTAGGCAGACAGTAAGTAAATGTGCATCGAGCTAACAGGTGCTCGTCGGCTAAACGCCTCAAAAGAATAAATTTACATATAAGTGGGTGAAACAAAAGGAAAACCCACTCGTAGCCCCGGTTCCTTCTAGTGTTCACCATTGGGCTGGAAGCTTGGTAGATCCTCGGGAGCTGCTCCGAAATCTGGCCACACAAAACCAGCTGGGTTAAACCGCAGAAAGAGCAAGTGCCACAAGGAGGCCACAAATAAGAACAAAAGCCGGCATATCAAACATAAGAATAAAGAAAGTACAAGTAGTAAAGTACACAGGGCGATAAACGACTAGGGACGTGGAACCATTCCGGGAGCCAGGTTACAATCCTTAAACCACAGAGACCGGGGTTGTAACTCTTCGCCTGAATAGCTCACTGTCTACTCATTTATCGTTAAGATAAGTAAACAAACAAGCTCAGGATAGCAGGTACTGGAGCTAGACAAGACTTAGACAAGGCTGGACACCATCCATTCGCAATCGGCCAAACAATACTACGGGCTTACTACTTTAACTAACTAGGGTTATCACAAACCTAATTACTAACAAGATGAAGTGAGAATTCCAGTCCCAAGCCCTGCAGACTATCCAGTTATCCTTCCGCGGGTTGAGAGTTATAGGTGGGTACATTGCCCGGGACAAATGTACCCTTAGGTGACTTAGAGGGTGCAACACATGACAGTGTGGCTGGAAATGTGCTCTACTCGTCGGCAAGCTACAAGTCCATTAAAGCGCCCAGATAACGAGATTGCCTGTGACTGGGAATTCTTCATGTTCTAGTTTGATCTAATCATTAGCCTAATCCAATTTAGCGCGAGTCCCTGGCCGTGGTACCCAGGAAGTCACGTCCTAGACCTGATGCAAGACAAGACAAGTAGATTGTACAAGCAGGCAAGCAGGAACACCCACGTGTCAAGTTGATTATACGAGTCAAGTTACAAGTTACAAGTCAAGTCAAGTCAGGAGTGCGCCGCCACGGGCCACTATCAAGTTATCAAGATAATTCATGTCAGGGTACTGTCAGGAGTACACCATTACGGGTCCTATCATGTCAGGTTGGTCATTCAGGAGTGCACCCACTACGGGTCACTGTCGTGTTATGCTAGTTCCTTGTCATCCATGCCGTGTACAATAGTCATTCCAAACATATTAAGTAAAATCAAGTTCATGACAAAGGCGTAAGGATATAAAATGGACGTAAAATATCTAATAAAATACCAATATATATAGGGCTATAGAAGAGCCAAGCTTAAAGAAATAACAATTTATCATAGACAAGTGGGTTGTGCAAGGGGGTCAGGGTTTGGGCTGCGCAGGGTATGTACTGCGCATAGAAGAGCTGCGCAAGTTGCCTACGCAAGGGTAGACTCGTAGGGTAGACTGCGCAGGGTCACTTTGCGCAAGGGTGGATACTGCGCAGGGGGGATTGCGCAGGGTGGATTGCGTAGAGGTATATTACGCAAGGGTGGGTTGCGCAAAGGTCGGCTTACGCATGGCTGGCTTGCGCATGGATGGCTTGCGCCAGCAATCCAGCGCAGCACAAAGCACTGGCTGAGGTCATGCGCAATCGCCCTGTGCTAAAGAGCACAGGCCGGGGGTGCGCAACCGGCCATGCGCTAAAGAGCGCAAGGCAGAGGGATGTTCTTCCTGGCCGAGAGCAGGTCCAACAACACCAAGAACTTCAATTCTTCATAACTTTGTCAAATCAAAACCAATCTAGATTTTCAAAGTTCTAACTTGAGTAAATCGAATTCTCTTCCACATGGAAGCATCAAACAAGCAAAATCAAAGTTTAATAGATCAAAACCAAGGATTTTCAAAATGGTTAAAACTATATCTAGAAGAATGAAAGCTCCAAATCACAAATGTCAAGTTCTAAAGTTGTTCTCCATGGCCTAATCTAGTTAATGGACAAATAAAAAGTGGCGCTTATTTGATGGCAAGGTGCACTTACCTATGGGTTGGAAAGTTGTGTGGAAAAAGAAGAGAAGAAGTTGAAAGAATTAATAGAGTTATGGAGGAGCGAGAAAAGGTTGGTAGGTTTTTAATGAGGGTGGTTGTGATGAATGGAGGAAGAATAGGCTAAGGTATTCTACATGATGAACCAACCAAACCAACTCCATAAAATAAAACCAAGCCATGGTCCAAAACCCATTTACGAGAACCCGAATCCACAAGTCGAGAAAATAAAATACGTGCCAAAATCAAATTACGAGTATAAATACGAAATACAGGAAATGGGGGTGACAATTAGACTATATCATTTTGTAACTGGACATGTATCCAGTTTTACATTTCGTTTACTTGTACTTGGATTTTTACTATATACCGACTTTTGTGTTTGGAGCATTTATGATTCTTCTTCACTTATAGGACTGTTAGTACATTAGTCCTTATCCTGTTGTCTTTAGAATAACTTACTACGTTTTATCTCAACGTAGGCTTGGGCATGACTCGACCTGGCCCAATAATTTTGGGTAGCGGGTCGTGATATATTTTTAGTGGGTGGCCCATGCAGGTCCTGACTAAACTGTTTGGTTTCGTTATTGTACCAAGCATGCCTGCAATTAGGACTTAAGGTAATTAGACAACATTAGAAAAGACGCTTAGAACACTTAGAGAATGCTAGATTGCAACATAGAAATACATCACTTATGCTATTATATTAGATTTTCTTGCATATAATTGCTTACTTTAAATAAGTCCTTAAAGTCTTTTTATGTGTAATTTAGATGGTGCTTAGTCGTTTATCCCAGTATGTTACCCCGAGAATGGGGCCCTCCATATCCAGTCAGCTGACCAGTTGACTGATACACCTCCACCTACCACATTCCCCCACTCCACAGATCCACAGACCCAGATACCACCTTCCACATCCCAGGCCCGGCAGGACCCGATACTTCCACCACCCCCTATCACTATACCCATCCAGGCTTCCGTCACACTCGACGGAACCCAGCTGCTCACACTGATCCAGGGGTTCCTAACAACCCATCAGGAGCAGACTACCCTACTCCGCCAGAGCATGAAGCGTTCTGAGGGACGTCCCGTGGTCCCACCACATGTAGAGCCACTGCAGAGAACGGGGACGGTCAAGGACTTCATGGGTCTGAATCCCAAGGAGTTCTCAGGACTGAGGGCATAGTAGTAGCTGATGACTGGCTAGATTCTGTAGAGAGGAAGCTTCTGGGAGTTAGGATGCCGGATGATCTCCAGGTCGAGGCAGCGGGATTTCTGCTGATAGACTTAGCAGGAGTCTGGTTCCGGAATGAGCCGTTGTTCGCGAGAGGTAGAGCCACCTGGGACCAGTTCAAGACCCAGTTCAAGAAGAAATTCTTCTTGACCACTGCTAAGTAGTCATGGGGCTACGATTCCAGAACATCCAACAGGGGAACCGTTCTATTGACGAGTATGCGGCAGAGTTTAGTCGCCTGAGCCGTTTCGCTCCTAGTCTGGTTGCTGATCCAGAGGAGATAACCCGTAGGTTTTGCCATGGTCTAGTTCCAGACATTGGCATTCTTATAGTGGCAAACGGTACGACGACTACTACCAGAGCCTAGAGTTGGCCCGGAGCATTGAGGAGCGTCTTCTGTCTAGCAAAAGGCCGACTCCTGTACATCATGAGGGACCGTCCAAGCGTCAGGCTTTCCAGCAGAAAGCGCCGACGCCACCCCAGCACTTACCGTCCCTCTACACCACACCATCAGACCCCGCCAGTTAGAGCCCCGGGACCCCGGCCGCAGCAGAGGGGAGCTGTATGTTCTTTCTATGGAAGACCAGGGCATGATCACTCCGTCTGCAGGAAGAGGTTGAAGCTGTGTCTAGCTTGTGGGTCTGCCACCCACATGATACGGAAGTGCCCAGTAGCGAAGACTAGACCGCTCCCGACTCAGCAGCAGAGGTTCGGGCAGCATCTGCAGCAGCAGAAGGGACCTCAGGGGAGGGTTTATAGTCTAGCCATTGAGCCGGAGCCGGAGCAGGTTTCGGGGCCGGATTACTTATCTGACGTCATTACAGGTCATGTTTATTTGCATACTTTTCTAGCTGTATGTTTGTTTGATTCTGGTGCATCTCATAGCTTCCTATCATTAGAGTTTATGCATAAACATCATTTAGTATCTACACCTACTGCGAAGATTAGTAGAGTAATGACGGGAGGAGGACCAGTACCTATTAGAGCTAGCTATAGATGCTCTATATGATAGCCGGGAGAGAGTTCGAGGGGCGATTCTTTGTGATGCCACTTCCCGGTTATGATATCATATTGGGGATGGACTGGCTTAGCTATGCCCATGCATCTATAGATTGTCATAAGGGTAGTATTTTGTTCAGTCCCCCAGGCACAGTACCATTCAGTGTCAGGAGGATAGGGCCGGAGATCAGCCTAGAGCCGAACTGTTGTGCAACAGTCGGGGACGCAGCACCGCCACACCCTATCATTAGGGAGTTTATGGATGTATTCCCAGAGGATCTTCCAGGACTTTTGCTTGACAGAGATATGGAGTTCACTATAGATTTAGTGCCGGGTTTATCACCAGTATCCCGGGCTTGCTATAGAGTGAATCCCAAGGAGGCCATAGAGATAAAAGAGCAGATTGATGACCTGTTGAAAAAGGGTTTCATTCGATCCAGTGCTTCTCCATGGGGAGCGCCAGTGCTCTTTGTGCCTAAGAAGGATGGTACAGTCCGGTTGTGTATTGACTATCGGGCCTTGAATGCCATCACCATCAAGAACAAATATCCTCTGCCCAGGATAGATGATTTGTTCGACCAGTTGAGCGGGGCGAAGGTGTTTTCCAGGATAGACTTGAGATTCGGGTACCACCAGGTGAAGGTTAGGCCAGCAGACATCCAGAAGACGGTGTTCAACACGAAGTACGGGTAGTACGAGTTTCTGGTGATGCCATTTGGTCTCACAACTGCGCCAGCTGTCTTTATGAACTTGATGAATAAGACATTTCACCAATATCTGGATAAGTTTGTCATAGTATTTATCGACGACATCCTGATATACTCGAAGACACCGGAGGAGCATGCAGAGCACTTGCGGATAGTTTTGGAGATTCTGAGGCAGGAGAGATTGTTTGCCAAATTGCCGAAGTACGAGTTCTTTTTAGACCGAGTGGAGTTTCTCGGCCATGTAGTCACTGGAGATGGAATCTCGGTGGATCCCAGGAAGATTGCTGCAGTTGAGACGTGGAAGGCTCCGACGTCAGTTTCAGAGATCAGGAGTTTTCTGGGTTTAGCAGGCTATTATAGAAAGTTCGTCCAGGACTTTGCTAGGATAGCTGAACCCATGACGAAGCTGACGCGGAAGGACGCAGAGTATATTTGGTCAAAGGACTGCCAGACAGCATTTGAGGAGCTGAAGAGGAGGCTGACGACCGCTCCAGTTCTGACTTTACCTTCAGGTTCTGGAGGTTTCACCATATACAGTGATGCTTCTAGGAAGGGGCTAGGATGTGTTTTACAGCAGCATGGGAAAGTAATTACTTATGCATCTAGGCAATTGTGGACTCATGAGAGAAATTATCCTACCCATGACCTCGAGTTAGCTGCGGTGATCTTTGCACTCAAGTTTAGAAACATTACTTATACGGAGAGCGTGTAGAAATCTTTACTGACCACAAAAGCTTGAAGTATGTGTTCACGCAGAAAGAGCTGAACATGAGGCAAAGACGATGGTTGGAGTTGATGAAGGACTTCGACATCGATTTACAGTATCACCCCGGGAAGGTAATATGGTGGCGGATGCGCTGAGCAGGCATCTGATGGCATGGTACCTGACGATTGATCGGCATTTGCGGAAGGATCTGGAGAAGCTCGGTATCGAGCTAGTTCGGCCAGGATCAGTGATACAGATGATGGCGCCTGACATTCAGTCAGGATTGATGGAGCAGATCCGGGAGGCACAGTCTACAGATGAGAGCCTTCGCAGACTTTGACCCCAGGCATTAGCTGGATTGCTGGATGAATTCACTATAGCAGAGGATGGATCCCTAAGGCATGGCAGCCGATTGTGCGTGCCGAAGGGAGAGCTGGTAGAGGCAGTCTTGCAGGAGGCGCACCGATCGAGATATTCTATTCACCCTGGTGCTAACAAGATGTACCGTGACTTGCGGGAACATCTTTGGTGGCACGGGATGAAGAGGATGTATCATGTTTCATCTCGAGATGCCTAGTTTGCCAGCAGGTCAAGGCGGAGCGCCAGAGGCCAGCTGGTTTGTTGCAGCCGTTACCCATTCCCGAGTGGAAGTGGGAACATATTACGATGGACTTCGTTTCAGGGCTTCCTCGTTCCCAAGGAGGGAAGGATGCCATCTGGGTCATCGTAGACAGGCTGACGAAGTATGCGCACTTCATACCCTTCAAGGTGGGGCTTTCCACCGAGAAGTTAGCGGAGCTATACATGCAGCAGATAGTTCGCCTACACGGAGTGCCGGTGAGCATCGTGTCAGACAGAGATAGTAGATTCACATCCCACTACTGGAGGAGCTTGCAGGAGGAGTTGGGCAGTAGGCTCAAGTTCAGTACGGCGTACCACCCGCAGACAGATGGGCAGTCCGAGAGGACGATACAGACACTGGAGGATATGCTGAGGACCTGCGTGCTGGACTTCGGAGGATCATGTGAGAGCCATCTGCACTTGGTAGAGTTTTCATACAACAACAGCTACCAAGCCAGTATCGGTATGTCTCCTTTCGAGGCGCTATATGGACGACGATGCCGTACACCGCTCGTTTGGAATGATGTTGGAGACAGAGTTATGCTTGGGCCAGAGATGATCACGGATGCAGCAGAGAAAGTCGGAATGATCAGAGACAGGCTCAGAGTAGCTCAGGACAGGCAGAAACACTGGGCTGACGCTAGTCGCAGACCGATGGAGTTCGCAGACGGTGATATGGTGCTGGTGAAGATATCACCTACTAGAGGAACGATCCGGTTCGGACGAGGAGGGAAGCTGAGCCCCAGATACATTGGGCCGTTCGAGATACTTGGCAGGATCGGAGAGGTAGCTTACAGGGTTGCACTTCCACCCAACCTAGCAGGAGTTCACGACGTCTTTCACGTATCTCAGCTGAGGATATGTTCCAGACCCCAGTCATGTGCTAGATCACTCAGAGTTGGAGGTCGGACCGAGCCTTACAGTTTCTGAGCAGCCAGTGGAGATATTAGACCGGAGAGAGAAGAGGCTGAAGAACAAGGTTATACCCCTAGTGCGAGTAGCTTGGAGCTGTCACTCCCCAGGTGAATCTACTTGGGGAGAGGGAGTCAGACATGAGAGATACCCTTACTTGTTCGATCCAACCGCTGCGAGAGAACCACCCGTTCCCGCTTGATACCTTAGAGGTTAGTTTCGATCGTAGTCTTAGTCATTTGATTGCATTACTTGCTATGTTAGAATATTGTAGGGTTTTCAATCCTTGTGAATTTCGAGGACGAAATTTTTCAAGGAGGGAAGACTTGTCAACCCCTGATTTTCAAAATTTATTAAACTAGTGTTAATTAATTATTAAATGTTATTATTGGTTTTAAAATAATTTATTATGATTTTAGGAATTTCCTAGAATTTTTAAATGAATTTTTAATGAGTTTTAAAATACAAAAAATTATTTTGTAATTCATTTAAATGTTTTAATAGCATTTTATAATTTTCTGAATTGTTTTAATAGTATTTTGCAATTATTAGAATTGTTAGTATATTAGTTTGTAATTTAATAATTGTTTTAAAGTGTGTATTGTAAATTCCTAAACTATAGGGGCCCTACTGCTAATTACCAACACCCCCCCACGACAGCTCTCTCTCCTCCTGACTCTCACCAACCCCGTCCCGACCGACTCGCCGCCCTGACCCCGCCTTTCCCGGCTGCCCGACCGCCACAAAAACCCTCTATAAAACTCCCCCTCTCTCCCTGACCTAAACCCTAACCCTAAACTCTCACCACAGCCACCGACGACCCCTCTTCCCCGACGAACCCACAAACCCTAACCCTACTCCGACGAGCTCCCCCAGCCCCACCGTCGACTTCCACCTCCCCCAACCACCATCAGTCGCGCGGTGACGAGGCGACCCCAGCGCCACCGGAGCGCCCCGACCCCGTCTCCTCCGCCGTCCCCGACCTTCGATTCACCCCGAGTTGATCGGACACGTAAGTGTCAGCTTCGTTTCGTGTCGTGCGAGTCTCGTCTTCACATATGAGACTCGCCAGGACACGGGCAATACTAGGGCTAGCTTGGACACGGCCAAGTCGCTTCGTGCCTGTCGTGCTAACCTAGGATACAAGACACCTGTGTCCTTAACTGTCAGGACACAGGATTTTTTATATTTTTTTTTATGTTAATTAATTCAAACCTAAATAAAATAAACACAACCCTTACTCTAACACAACTGATGGGCTAACCCCCTGGCCAGCCCATCCTAATCTAAACCCCCCCGCGCGCTTCTCTGGCCTGGGTTCGAACCCGGCCACTGCTGTTCTTTTTCCTTTTCTTTTTCTTTTTCCTTTTTCTTTTTCTGTTTTATTTTTATATATATTGTATATATATATATATAGTATATATGTATATACGGTATTTTAAACAGTATTTAATATTATGTATATATTTTGTAGTTAGTAAATTCTATATGCATATGTTTGTATATATATATTTTCATACGTATATATATTATATACATATACACTATATTATTAAGTGTTTTCTTATATATATATATATATATATATATTAAAATATATATATATATATATATTTATATATATATATTATATATTTGTATATATATATATATATATATGTATACTTTATAATTAAGTATTTTTCCTTATATATCTATATATACTTTTTAGCATAAATATGTATATATATATTCTTTTGTACAAATTTATCTTATTAAAATAATAATATTTAGTTTGACTATTACCAAATTGTATTTTATTGTATTTAAATTACTGCAACCATTTGGTGTCCAAGCCTAGCATGGGTATTTGGGCCCAAATGTGTTTTCACACATTCAAGACCTGTACAAGTCATATTAGACTTGATTCATGGCCTTGGGTCCTGTATTTGAACTTTGGTTCAAATAATATACATGGACAAAATACGCAGATAATTAATTATTGTGTGCAATGCTGTTTTTGATTTTCTAAAAATACTTAAAGTACTGCTAAAATTATGGAAAAATAGGTTTTAGATACTATGTTAAGTTAGCTAATTTAGTATAATTTTTGTAGTATTTAATTTACTGTTTTGCCACTAGTTTGGCATATGGAACCAAAACTCATTTTCTGTATACTTAGGAAAACTGATTTTTTATAAAATATTTGTACTGGTTAATAAATTCCAGAAAAATTATAATAAATTTTTATGATTAACAAAGATCACTTTGGTACTTTACTTTAAGAAAAACTAGGCTTTTTGTCTAACTCTAAAATTGTTAGAACACAATGGTCTTTTGATTTATTTATTGATTAATTACGACTTGTAGCTTTTTGTGTTATTTGGAGTTTTAGTCGTGTTGAACCCCATCCCTCACTAGTGTAAAGACCCTAGAAAGTTAGTTAATATAGTGTGTCACCCCACATTGGTCTCCTATGCCAAAGTCATCATTTTGGCTAGGTGCCCAATCACAAGTCGTGTTTCACCAAATAGTGTCCTAGTGTTTTAGCTTAGTGTAAAACTAAGTTGTTGTATTTACTTCTACAGTGACGAGCTACCAGACATCCATAGCATTGTTATCGCAGCTTGTTTTGTTTTGCTTTGCTAGAGGCAAGTACTTTCTACGAACTTTACATATTGTCACATAAATAAACTGCAAGCCCCACCATGTTAAATGCTGATACTTGGGGTAGCAAGTTAGATCTCTATATATTGTACTTTCAGTTACTACCATGCTTAGAACAGTCTTGATGTATCTCTCATATGATTAGAATATGGGTTATGGGGAAACTGTTAGTAGTGTACGTGATTATGCCCCCTTCTCCCATACGTATGTACCGAGCAAGGTCGACATGCTATATGTATACCTTGTCGTAGGCCTTTATCTCAAAGCGGATTTGTGCATATGTACATCTGTCGCCGTTTCACTTGTACGGAAGTATATTTTATTATGTGCCCCCAGCACATTGTACATCTATTGACCGATCACGTACCTGCTACAGTTTTAAACATTACATATACATCTGTCTCTATGACATATGTGTCCTTGCCATGATAGACTATGTGATGCCATGCTTTCCAGTTATTCCTCTTATGTTCATTTCCATGTTTCATATGCTAGTTTGCTAGATTTAGTACTTGCTCCCGTCCTGACAGGATAACGTTGTAGGTATCCTTACTGAGGAGGAGCTACTCTGTGACACATACTATGGAGATACTGCCGAGGACCCGGCTCTGCTTTACGAGGATGTTCCTACGGGAAACCTCGCCTAATTGTCTTTTGTTTACTTAAACTTTTAAGAGTAGACATATATTAGACTATATCATTTTGTAACTGGACATGTATCCAGTTTTACATTTTAGTTTACTTGTACTTGGATATTTTACTATATACGACGACTTTTGTGTTTGGAGCATTTATGATTCTTCTTCACTTATAGAACTGTTAGTACATTTAGTTTTATCCTATTGTCTTTAGAACAGCTTACTACGTTTTATCTCAACGTAGGCTGGGCATGACTCGGCCTGGCCCAACAATTTGGGTAGCGGGTCGTGACACATCTCCAGCGACCCCCTCCCCCTAGTGATCCCCTCCCTCCGACGACCCCCTCTCCCCGGCGGCCCCCTCTTACCGACACTGCGACAGTCCTCCGAGCGTCGTCGACATCCTCCCCACTGCCGCTCCAGTCCCCTACTGCCCCGACGATCTCGAACCGACCCGACCAAGGAAGGTATAACCCTAACCCTATCTTCCTTTTCCTGATATGACACAGACACACAGGCACGTTGACATGACACACACACACTGACACAGACACACTTTGACAATTTGATACGTGGACATACATATGAATAAAGGTAGAAAATCTATAAGTGAGTTTGGGTATATATAAAATTGGTTTATTTAACATTGTATATGAGATTGGGAAAATCTACAATTCTCTATATAGACGTTTGGTTTATATAACATTGTATATGAGTTTGGGTATATATATATATGAGTTTGGGTATATATATATATATATATATATATATATATATATATATATATATATATATATATATATATATATATATATATATATATACGCGCGGAGCTGCCTTCTCTTTCCCGAGCTCATGTGTTCTCCGCCTCCTCCAACAGCCGCTAGCCGACGGCCGGGTGTCGTGTCCGACCCGCCCGGCTCCACCCCCTTCCTCTCCGCTATGAGTTGTCCTCCGAATCTTTTTGATCCCTCCGCCCGCATCCCACCGGCTCCCCTCCACCCTCCATCCTCCTCCGCAAAGTTCCTGGCCGCCGCCCTCCGCCTCCTTTCCCGTCGTTTCTCCGGCGGCGCCGTCCGCCTCTCCCCTCCACTCCCCATCCGTACCACCAGTCTCTGTATTTGCGCCCCGCCATCACCCGTCTTTTCCCCCATTATTCCCCCTTTCTCGCCTCATCCGCCCTGGCCGGTGGCCCCTCCCGTCTCGGCCTGGCCAGGCCTCTGGCCTTCCCCAGCAGGCTTCCTCCCTCGCCTGAGGTCGCGTTCTCCTTCAGCGTGCTGGCCCCCGGGTAGACGCTGCTCCATGTACCCCATGTTTCCCGCTCTCCGCTAATTTTAAATTTTGAATTCTCTCCTTCAGCCCTCGACCAGCTCACAGGGGGAGGTGCCGCCGAGGGCGCATGGCCTAACGCCAATTTGGGCGCATGGCCACCTCCTCTCCCCGCATCGGGCGCATGGAGGTCTCCCCTCACGAGCGCATGGCCCCTTGCGTATGCGCCGGGAACTTCAGCTTGGCCTGCTGTGGGCGCATGGTCTGCCAGCGCACCCCAGTGCTTGAGTCTCCTGGGCGCATGGTCCCAGCCATTCTCTCATCCCGTCGGCGGCGCATGGCATTTCTCCCCTTCGGGCCCCCGACCTCCAGCCGAGGGTGCTTGGCCTCCCGGCATGGACCACTGCCACCGACGATCTTTCAGCCCGCCTTGGTGCCTTGGACTCCGTCTCTCGACCTGCGCTGGATTGGGCGCATGATCCTCCTTTTCCTTCTCCAGCGCATGGTCGCCTCCATGGTCGGCCTCTCTGCCCCCCCCGGGCCCCACCACCGACGATCTCTCACCCCGCCTTGGTGCTTTGGACTCCGCCTCTCGACCTGCACCGGGTTGGGCGCATGATCACCCTCTTCCTTTTCCGGCGTATGGTCGGCTCCATGGTCGGCCCCCCTGGCCCCCTGAGTCCCCCATCCGTCGTCTGGCCCAGCCCCCCCGGGCCCTCTGCCTCCTTCGAATCCCCGTCTCCGCGTGCCGGCTGCCCGACCCCCCCGCCTCCCTCCGCCCTCCCTTATCCCCCGTATCTGGTCGTGGTGGCCGCTTCACCCCCTATTTTTGCTCCCAGCGATCGTGTATAGTACGGAGCATCAGATCCCGACGATCCCCTTCTCGTCCCAGGAGCTCTCCTCGCTCTCTGCCTCTTTCCCTCACACTTTTGTCTTTAAGTTCTCCAATGGTTGCCCAAAGCTCGACCGGGTTAAGAAGGTCATAGCCAGCTGGCGGTCGATCGCCGCTTACCGCGTAGCGCCCCTGGATTCCAGACATTTACTGCTATACCTCTCCTCCGAGCTCGACCACAAGATCGTGTGGTCCAAAGGGACCAGCAGGGTCGACTCCCACTCCATGAAGATTATCCGGTGGTCTCCGAATTTTAACTCCAAGCTGGACTTAGCCACTGTCGCAGCCTGGGTGACACTACCCAACCTTCGCCTCATCTACTTTGTTCCAGCTGCCCTCAAACAGATCGCCAACTCCTTTGGGACGTTTGTGTCTACGACGGAGGAGACCAGCAACCTCACTAAAGCCCACTATGCTAAAATCTGTGTGGAACTAGATCTCTCAACCGAACCCCCGAACCACATTCTCATTGAGCTAGGAGACCGGACTCACATACAGCGTATAATCTACGATAATCACATAATGTTCTGCAATCACTGCCACCTACGGGGACACCTTGCAGAACACTGTTTCCGCCTTCACCCTGAATTAAAGAGGAACACGAGTCGAAAAGAAACAGTGGCTATAGTCAACAAGACCCAACAACAGGCTAGGGCAGATCAGCCACAGCCCCTGCTGCTGAGGCAGAACACCCACGTCAGGTTTAGTGATGGTGGTGGATCTTCTTCTGGGGTAGTCAAAGCAGGAACAACCCAAATCCAAAGCCCAACCCATCCCCTCCCTCACTCCCTTTCTCTCTCCAACCAGTTCAAGACTCTGGACCAGGACGTCAATGAGCTCGCCATCGAGGTCTTTGACGAAGCTAGTGATCCCTGCAGTCCGACCTCAGAGAAGGCTCTTACCATGAATATCCCCACGTCCGAGGCCGAGGCCGAGGCATCCCCACTAGCTACTATTGCAGCCCCTACTACCGAACATGATCCAATCGAGGAGGCCACCATAGCTGAAGCTCTAGCGATCTTAGGACCGGAATAGGTCAGCAGAGGACAACAGGTCATGGCCGCAGGATTTCCACTCCTTTTAGGCAGAGTATCAGTTGAAGACATAGCTGAACCGGAGAAAACCCTCACATTACCCTCCGAAGAAGCTAGTATGGATTCAGCAGGGGACAGGATAGATCTCCCCATGGATACCTTCCCGATAACAGAAGCAGAGTCCACCATAACCACCCGCAAGGCATCGAAGGCCACTACCAAATTCAAAAACACTGAGAAATCAGAAGCATCAGAGCAGACGACCATTCGTACCAGATCCGCTACCAAGCGGACAAATACTCCCTCCACAAAAATCATTAATGCTTAACATACTATCCTGGAATGTCCGTGGCTTGGCCAACAAACCTACCAAGAGACATTTTGTCAGCCTCAAGAAACTTTACAAGATTGACATTTTGATTGTTATTGAACCAAAGATTCCCTCCAAGAAAATAAAGTCCATTCAGCTGAAGCTGGGCTTCTTTTCCGCTGTAGCTGGTAACAACGACATTTGGATTCTTTGTGCTAAGGACGTCAAGATCGACGTGATCCATGATGCCAGACAAGCCCTCTCATGCTGGATTGAACACCCATTTCTTCCCAATCGTATTATTATATCTGCCATCCACGGCAGTTGTGATGTATCTGATCGTAAACATCTCTGGTCCGACCTCCTCGACTTCCACCTCAACCACATCAACGACCCTTGGCTTTGCATTGGGGACTTCAACGCCATTACCTGCAGAGCGAAGAAATCTGGCGGGCGGCCACCTCTCCACACAGCCATGCAGGATTTCAACAACTTCATTTTCAACGCAAACCTTATTCTGCTACAATTTACTGGCAATGAATTCACCTGGTGTAACATACAGGAAGGAGATCGTCGGCAATACCCCAGACTTGATAGGGCCCTCACGAACAACCTTTGGCAAGGTATGGGGTATACATCCAGACTTTCATATCTGAATGCTATCGAATCCGACCACGCGCCTCACCTGGTTTAGATAAAACACTTCCAATCACATTAAAAAGACCTTCCGCTTTCTAGATTTCTGGAGTGACCACCCGCGTTTTAGACACATGGTGGAGGATGCTTGGAACCGTGCGGACTCTCCCGACCCACTCACCAGAGTGGCCATCAAGCTTAAGGCTACTAGAAAAGCGCTGACTGCATGGAGTAAACAGACGTACGGTGACATTTTTCAGGCTGACCACGTTGCGAAAGACGACGTTACTCATGCTGAGGCATTAGTCACCACCGATAGGTCACCTCAAGCTAGGACCGCCCTCAATCTTACGAAAGCGATCCTCAAATTCAGACTGAAAGTCGAAATCGATTTCTGGAAATAGAAAGCGAGGCTCAAATGGGACAGTGAGGGAGACAAAAAATCGGCTTATTTCTATGCATGCGTCAACGGAAGGAAGCAGAAACTCACCGTCCATCAGATCAAAGATGACTCGGGCAATATCATCTGCAACCAACGAGGCATTCAAGAGGCGGCCGCCAAATTTTACTCTCAGCTGTTCAGCAAAGAGCGGGTCCTCAGAGACAACTCCTTCCTGGCAGAAATCCCTCACCTCGTCAACGACGTAGACAACATCGAGCTGGATCTCCCTCCTTCCGAGCAAGATGTGAAAGACGCGGTATGGGCCCTGGATGCCCATAGTACACCTGGCCCAGACGGATTCTCGGGGGTCTTCTTTAGAGAGTGTTGGGATATCGTTAAGAAGGATATCCATGAAGCGGCCACGACCTTCTTCCAGGAAGCAACCTACCCTAAAGCTATATCGTCCGCCAACCTGATCCTCATCCCGAAAAAGGACAACCCGACACTTTTAGAGACTTCCGGCCAATTAGTTTGTGCACCTTCACCAACAAGATCATATCCAAGATTATTGCATCTCGCATGGCGACTTTGCTCCCGAAGATCATCTCTGAGGAACAAAACGGCTTCGTCAGAGGTAAAAACATTCAGGATAACATCATGCTCGCCCAGGAGTTAATCACCTGCATGAAATTTCCAGCCAGAGGTGGTAATCTTGCTATCAAACTGGACATGGAAAAAGCTTATGACAAGGTGGATTGGCAATTCATGATCTGGGTCCTTAGAAGGTTTGGCTTCTCGGAATCCTGGATCAATATCATCTAGAGATCGCCCAGTAACTCGTGGTTCTCTATGGTTATCAATGGTCAGGCAGAAGGATTCTTCAAATCGAGCCGAGGAATCAGGCATTGAGACCCTCTATCATCTACCATTTTCATCATCACAGCGGACGCCCTCAGCAGAAATCTGAACAAGATCACCAGCACCCCGAACTTCCAACACTTCTACACCGTTAGCGGGTGTTCGATCATTACACACGTGGCCTATGCAGATGACATCCTTATTTTCACCTCCGGAGATGTCGGGTCGGTGGAGGTGGTACACAACACACTTCAAAGATATGTCGCTTGCTCTGGCCAGAAGGTTAACCCCAGGAAGAGTGTCATCTACGCCCACCACAACATCAGGAGAGAGAATGTGACTGGCATATCCAATATCACCTCGTTCTCCGTCAGTCACCCCCATTCCAATATCTCGGATGCCCCCTAGTGTATGACAAGTCTAACGCCGGCATCTTCGAAGACCTAATCAACAAAATTAGAAAAAAATTGGAGGGGTGGCACAATGCAACTCTTTCTCCGGGCGGCAAGCTAATCCTCATCAACCACGTTCTCACATCCATCCCCATATACATGTACCCTTGCTGATTGCTCACCTCCCAAGAAGGTGATCACCGCGATCGAAAGCATTATCAGTAACTTTTTTTGGGGGCACGGTGGTGACCATGTTAAGCACAATTGGACGAGCTGGGACACCATGGCTAAACCCACGGAGGAGGAGGGCTTGGACTTTACGAAACTCTCTCACATCGTTGATGCCTTGTCGATGAAGTTATGGTGGAAGCTTCGTACGAGTAGGAATTTATGGGCGAGATTCATGAAGGCCATATACTTCAAGCACATTCACCCGTCCCAGGCGACCGCCAACTGCAGATCTTCCGCGACCTGGAGGCTTATCCTCAACGGTCGTACTTTGGCTGAGCCAGTTATTCGTCTGCATCTCGGAGACGGAGAGTCCTCTACCTTCCTCAAACGGTGGGCGGGTAATACCTTGCTTACCAACCCAACGGAGGCACCGGAGAACAGCAAAATTAGAGACCTGTGGGATACGCCGAGCAACGACTGGGATTGGGGAAAAATCTGCGATTGGGCTGGACACGTGGCGGAAGAGCACATCCGGCGATCGGGCATGAAGATCAGCTCAGGAGAGGACGAGCTTCGATGGTCGGATAGCCCGACAGGCGTCTTCTCCGTTAGTTCGGCTAGACAGCTGGCCCGCGGTCACAGGACCCCCACTCCGATCACCACAGCTTTCTGGCAGATGTGCATCCCAAAGAAGTGGTCCATTCTGATTTGGAGAGCCATCAGACAGAAGTTAACAACCGACGACATTCTATACGACATTGGTTTCAACATAGCGTCCGCCTGTAACTGTTGTGCTGAGCGTCAGATGGAAACCATCGACCATATCTTCTGCCAGGGGGATCTCCCAGCTCTGGTCTGGTCAGCGTTGTCCCAATATTGCAGACAGACTAGGGAGGATGGGAGCCTCTATGCTCTATTAGCTTGGTGGCCATCCGCCCCCCACGGTCACCGGATCGTAGCAGCTGCGGCCATGTGGGTATTATGGAAGAATTGAAACAAGTCGAGATATAAAGACCACCAGTTTAACGCGGATATGCTGATTCGGGAGGTGCTCAGGAAGATCAGGGACGTCTGCTCGCATGGCCACACCAGTTTTTGGGAGTCTATCCTCGGCTAGGCCTATGTTTAGATTTTGGGTTTTGTTGGTATACTTGTATAGGCGTTGGCATTTTGTGCCTTAAGGTATACTGTACAGGCTGCGACATTTTGAGCCTCTACTGAATAAATTTTGGGTTCTTAAATATATATATATATATATATATATATATATATATATATATATATATATATAAAGAGAAAAAGATTCAGTGTTATGATCCGGACGATTTCCCCCGCACTGTCCCCCTTCCTCCGAGCAGATATTTTTCTCGCCGCCTCCTTCCGTCGCTAGCCGGTGGCCGGAGCCGTGCCCTCCCCCGCTCTCCCTCCCCCTCTCTCTGCCATGGACTTCCCTCCTGACCTATTGGCTCTCTCCGCCCGCTTCTCCTCGGCGCTCCCCTCCCCTCCTCCGCTGAGCTTCGGGCCGACCTCCGCCTCCGCCCCCGCCGTCATTTCCCTGGCCCCGCCGTTCACCTTTCGACCCCCCCTCCCCTCCGCCCCTCCCTCCTCTTCAGTCGTCCCCCACCATCTCCCCTTCCTCCTTCCTCCTTCGCCTTCTCCGCCCTTGTCGGCGGTCCCGCCCCCGCAGCCTGGCTCGGCGCTCGGCCTCCCTCCCCTGTATCCTCCGCAGTTTCTCCCCCTCCCCCGTGGTCACGGCCGCTTCGGACGATCTGGCCCCCGTACTGGAGCTGCTGCCAGGCCACCATCTTTTCCGCCCCTCGATTTCAAATTTTGAAATCTCGCTCTCTGCTCTCGCCCTGTTCCATGGGGGAGGCACAGCCGGGGGCGCATGGCCCTTCGCTCCTTCGGGCGCATGGCCCCCTCCCCTCGTCTCTGTGGGCGCTTGGCACACCCCCTGTTGGGCGCATGGTCCCCTTCGACAGAGTCGGATACCGCTGCTTGGCCCCACCTCTTGGGTGCATGGTCCCCCCTCCTCTACCAGCGCTCTCCCGTACTCCGGTCACTTGAGAGCATGGCCCCAATCCCTCCCTGATGGCGGCTCATAGCACCTCTTCCCCCCCTTTCGGCGCCTGGCCCCCTGGAGTAGGTGCCTGGCCCCCTAGCTTGGGCGCATGGCCCCCAGCCCCCGGCGCTCAGGCAACTCGTCCTGGGGACCCTGTCTACGCTCCCCGGCCTCCACCGGAGCGGGCGCATGGCGCCCCCCTTCTGTTGCATGGCCAGCTCCCCCAGGGCCCTCTGTCCCCTCTTCTGTTCGGTAGCCAGTCTGGCTCAGTGCCCCCGGGGCCCTCTGCATCCTCCGCTCCTCCGTCGCCGTGTCCTGGCCCCTCGGCCCCCCTCCCCGTTCCGTCCTTCCTGGACCCCCGGGTTCGGGCGTGGTTGCCGCTCCGACACCCGTGCTTCCGGACGACCTCCTGGCCCTTGGCTCGTCCCTGTGGGATCCTTCGTTCCCTTCGGTGCCCCCCCGGCTCCGGACCCTCCGCCCCTTTTTCCTCATCCTCCTCCGCGTCCGTTGGCCCGAGGCCCCCCCTCTGTCCCTGCCCCATCCCCCCGGTTGCTTCGCAGTCATCCTGCCCGCACTCCACTCCTAGCGGGGCCATCCTCCCCTCCTCTCCGGGTGCTCCTCCGCCTTCCTTCGTCGACATGCTTCGGCTGGACTGGGCCGATTCGAAGGGTCTTTCCCTCCCCGACGTATCTCTTCCCGGGATCGTGTATAATACAGAGACTCAGATCCCGACTGTCCCTTTCTCGACCCAGGAGCTCTCCTCACTCTCTTCCTCATTCCCACACACTTTCGTTCTCAAATTCTCCAATGGTTGCCCGAAGCTTGACAGGGTTAAGGAGGTCATAGCCAGCTGGCGGCTGTCCGCTGCGTACCACGTTGCTCCCCTGGACCCCAGACACTTACTGCTGCACCTCTCCTCTGAGCTTGACCACAGGACCGTGTGGTCTAAAGGGACCAGCAGGATTGACTCCCACCTCATAAAAATCATTCGGTGGTCTTCGGACTTTAACACCAAACTGGATTTAGCTACTGTCGCAGCATGGGTGACCCTACCAAACCTCCCCCTAATCTGCTTTGTTCCTGCGGCCCTTAAACGGATCGCCAACACTTTTGGGACGTATGTGGCAACGGCGGTAGAAACCAGCAACCTCACTAAAGCCCACTATGCCAAGATCTGTGTGGAACTAGACCTCTCAGTCGAACCTTCCAACCACATTCTCATTGAGCTAGGCGACCAGACACACACCCAGCGTATAATCTACGACAATCACATCATTTTCTACAAATACTGCCACCTCCGAGGACACCTAGCAGAAAACTGTTTCCATCTTCACCCCGACTTAATGAGGAACACAGCTCACAAAGGAAAAGTGGCAAAAGCAAACAAGAACCAGCAACCTGCCAGGACAGATCAGCCACAGCCCCTGCTGCTGTGGCAGAACTTCCACGTCAGATTCAGTGATGGTGGAGGCTCGCATTCCGAGGTAGCCAAATCCGGAACAGCCCAAACTCAAAGCCCAACCCATGCCCTCCCTCCCGTCCTTCCACTCTCCAACCAGTTCATGACTCTGGACCCGAACGTCGACGAGCTTGCCATCGAAGTTTTCGATGAAGCTCTAGAACCCCGTCGACCGAGCTCTGAGACGGCCCTAGCCATGGACATCCCCCCGACCGAAGCCGAGGCCTCTACCCTAGATATAGCTGCAGCCCCAACTCCCGGACATTCCCAGACCGAGGAGGACACCATAGATGTAGCTCTAGCGATCCTAGGGCCAGAACAGGTCATCAGAGGACAATAGGTCATTGCTGCAGGATTCTACCTTCTTTCAGCCGGAGAACTAGTTGGAGGCATAGCAGAACCGGAAGACACCCACACCATACCCCCTGAAGAAGTCAGCACAGACTCAGCGGGAGAAAGGATCAGACCTTACACGGATATCTCTCCGATAATAGCCGCTAAGTCCACCGTAGTTGCCCACAAGGCATCGAGGGCGTCCACCAATAACAAAAACACTGATAAATCAGAAGCATTAGAGCCTTCAATCATACGTACTAGATCCGCTACCAAGCGGACAAATAATTCCTCCACCAACACCATTAATGCTTAACATCCTATTCTGGAATATTCGTGGCCTGGCCAACAAACCTACCAAGAGGCATTTATCCAGTCTCAAGAAGCTTCACAAGATTGACATTTTGATTGTTATTGAACCAAAGATCCCCCCAAGAAAATAAGTCCATTCAGCTACAGCTCGGATTCACTAATGCCGTGGCTGGCAACAACGACATTTGGATCATCTGTTCGAAAGACGTCAAGATCGGCGTTATCCATGATGCTAGACAAACCCTCTCATGCTGGATTGAACACCCCTTTCTTCCCAAGCGAGCCATTATATCAGCGGTTCACGGCAGCTGCAAAGTGGCTGAACGCAAACAACTCTGGACCGACCTCTACCTCAACCACATCAACCACCCTTAGCTTTGCATTGGGGACTTCAATGCCATCACCTGCAGAGAGGAAAAATCGGGCGGACGGTCGCCTCTCCACATGGCCATGCAAGATTTCAACAACTTTATTTTTAACGCAAACCTTGCTCCGCTACAATTTACTGGCAAACGAATTTACCTGGTGCAACATGCAGGATAGAGATCGCCGGCAATACTCCCGCCTTGACAGGGCTCTCACGAACAACCTTTGGCAAGGTATGGAGAACACCTCCAGACTTTCACATCTGAATGCAACCGAATCCGACCACGCGCCCCTCCTGGTTCAGATTAGGAGCACTTTCAATCATATTAAAAAGAACTTCCATTTCCTAGACCTCTGGAGCGAACACCTGCATTTTAGACACGTAGTGGAGGAAGCGTGTAACCTCGTGGACTTTCCCGACCCGCTCACCAGGGTGGCCAATAAGCTTAAGGCTACCAGAAAATCTCTGACAGCATGGAGTAAACAGGCGTACGGGGACATTTTTCAGGTTGTCCGCGTCGCGAAAGATGACGTTACCCGTGTTGAGACCTTATTCACCACTGACAGTCGCCTCAAGCCAGGACCGCCCTCAATCTCACTAAAGCTATCCTCAAATTCAGGCTGAAAGTCGAAACCGACTTCTGTAAACAGAAAGCGAGGCTTAGATGGGACAGTAAAGGAGACAAAAACTCGGCCTACTTTCATGCATGCGTCAACGGCCGTAAACAGAAACTCACCCTCCATCAGATCAAAGATGATTCGGGTAATATTATTAGCAACCAACGAGGCATCCAAGAGGCGGCCGCCAAATTTTACTCTCAGCTGTTCACCAAAGAGCGGGTCCACAAAGACAACATCTTTCTAGTGGAAATCCCTCACCTCATCAACGACGAAGATAACATCCAACTGGATCTCCCTCCGTCCGAGCAAGAAGTGAAAGACGCGGTATTGGCCTGGATGCTCACAGCACGCCCGGTTCTGACTGATTCTCGGAGGTCTTCTTTAGAGAGTGCTGGGATATCGTCAAGAAGGACATCCATGAAGCGGCTACGACCTTCTTCTAGGGAGCAACCTACCTTAAAGCCATATCATCCGCCAACCTGATCCTCATCCCGAAAAAGGACAACCCTGACACTTTCTGAGATTTTTGGCCTATTAGTCTGTGCAACTTCACCAACAAGATCATCTCCAAGTTCATCGCATTTCGTATGTCGGACTTGCTCCCGAAGATCATCTCCGAGGAACAAAGTGGCTTCGTCAGAGGCAGAAACATCCAGGATAACATCATGCTTGCTTAAGAGTTAATCACCTGCATGAAACTCCCCGCTAGAGGTGGTAACATTGCGATCAAACTAGACATGGAAAAAGCTTATGACATGGTGGATTGGCAATTCATGATTTGGGTCCTCCGGGGGTTTAGCTTTTCGGAATCCTGGATCAATTACATCTGGAGATCGGTCAGCAACTCATGGTTCTCTACGGTTATCAACGGTCAAGCAGATAGATTCTTCAAATCAAGTCACGGAATCAGGCAAGGAGACCCTTTATCATCCACCATATTCGTCATTACTGCGGATGCCCTAAGCAAAAATCTGAACAAGATGACCAGCATCCCGAACTTCCAGCACTTTTACACCGCCAGCGGATGCCCGATTATCACTCACCTTGCCTATGCTGATGACATCCTCATTTTCACCTCCGGAGACGTCGGCTCGGTGGATGTGGTCCATAACACCTTATAAAGATACGCCTCTTGCTCTGGCCAGAAGGTCAATCCTAAGAAGAGTGTTATCTATGCCCACCACAATATCAAGAGAGAGAACGCGGCTTGCATCTCCAACATCACCTCGTTCTCCATCAGTCACCCCCTTTCAATACCTCGAATGTCCCCTTGTGTACGGCAAATCTAACGCCGGTATCTTCGAAGACCTCATCAACAAAATTAGAAAGAAACTGGAGGGGTAGCACATTGCAACTCTATCTCTGGGTGGCAAGTTGATCCTCATCAAACACGTTTTCACATCCATCCCCATATACACCCTTGCTGCTTGCTCACCTCCTAAGAAGGTGATCACCTCGATCGAAAGCATCATCCTCAACTTTTTTTAGGGGCACAGTGGTGGCCACGTCAGGCATAATTGGGCGAGCTGGGACATAATGGCTAAACCCACTGAGGAGGGGGGTTTAGGCTTTGCAAACTTTCTTACATCGCTGGTGCCTTCTCGATGAAGATGTGGTGGAAGCTCCGTACGAGTAGGAATTTATGGACGAGATTTATGTAGGCCAGATACTTCAAGCACATTCACCCGTCACAGGCCACCGCCAACTGCAGATCCTCCGCGGCATGGAGGTGCATCATCAACGGTCGTACTATTGCCGAACCGGTTATTCGTCTGCATCTCGGAAACGAAGAGTCCTCAACCTTCCTAGAACGTTGGACGGGTGACACCTTGCTTACCCGCCTACCGGAGGCACCGATGAACAGCAGGATTAGGGACCTATAGGATGCGTCCGATAACAACTGGGATTGGGACAAGATTCGTGAATGGGCCGAAGATGAAGCGTAAGAGCGCATCCGGCGACTGGGACTGAAGATCAGCTCGAGAGAGGACGAGCTTCGATGGTCGGCTAGTCAGGCTGGCGACTTCTCTGTAAGTTCGTCTAGACAGGTGGCTCGTGGTCACGGGACGCCTTCACTAATCAGCGCTGCCTTTCGGCAGACGTACATCCCCAAGAAGTGGTCCATCTTGATTTGGAGAGCCATCAGAAAGAAGTTACCGACCGACGATATTATGTACTCCATTGGATTCAACTTAGCCTCCGCTTATAATTGTTGTACAGAACGTCAGACGAAAACCATCGACCACATCTTCTGCCAGGGAGATCTTCCTGTACTAGTCTGGACAACGCTGTCCCAACGTTACAGACAGGCACAGGAGGGTGGGAGCCTCCCCGATCTATTAGCTGGGTGGGCATTCGCCTCCCACGGTCACCAGATCGTAGCGGCTGCTGCCACGTGGGGATTATGGAAGAATCGTAACAAGGCGAGATACGAAGGCCACCAGTTCAACGCGGATATGCTCATTCGGGAGATGATCAGGCAGTGCCGTAAGATCAGGGGCGTATGTTCGCATGGCCACACTAGTTATTGGGACTCCATCCTAGGCTAGGCCACCAGTTTGGTTTTTGAGTTTTGTTGGTATTCTTGTATAGGCGTTGGCATTTTGAGCCTTAAGGTATACTGTGCAGGCTTCGACATTTTGAGCCTCTACTGAATAATATATATATATATAATATATATATATATATATATATATATATATATATATATATATATATATATATATATATATATATATATATATATATATATAGGTTCAGACCCTGTTATGTATACGTACATCATGTGAAGCTACTATCACATATGAATGAAAGAGAAAAATCAGATGATGGGAAGAAAATGGATTTGGGATGATTTGGTTATGCAACAGTGGGTTGATTTTGTTTTAGACTTGAACATTAGGAAGGAGGGGCTCGGGAAGGAACCTAGCTTGCCTAGCATTAGTTGCAGTTGTATGGAGCAGTAGCAATTGTGCTTGGCACAGCAATTATTAAGGCATGAGTGTTATATTCGATTCTTAACTGAGGGTATGCTTATATATATATATATATATATATATATATATATATATATATATATATATATATATATATATATATATATATATATATGATGTTATAGTGTCTTTTTGACTAATTCAGAAAATGGGGAGATGTGAACTGGTATAGGTTGAAGTTGGGGACTGTATGTCCATATGAGAGTATATATATGTCTTAATAGTAGTGTATCCTATATAGAGTATGGTATCCTATATATGTATTATACAATAGGAGGTGTTGTATAGAAGAGGAATGACTTGGAGGAAAGTTCAGACGTTGGGACTAATCCTTTACATCAGTACCCCCCCAAACCTGAGAGTTGTGAACCAATTCACAACTAATTTGATATGGGCCTTGTTTATTCTTTACTACCAGTATAGGAAGCAGGGAAGCATTGACCTGTGTACAAGGGAGTGCATAGGACAATGGTTTAACCAGGACAGTAGATTAGGTTGTGTCCTATATTTTGTATGCAACAGTTGATTTGGATTTTAGATAAGTAGCTGTCATACCCTGCTCCCGTAGGAGCGCTCGTCCTCGCTAAGGCATGATGCCGCACGGGCCTAGGTTGCACCTGTGCAAGGCTAAGTCCAAAAACGACCTATTGAAGCTAGGCCACAGAGTCGCACAGAGTGTCCCCATTTGCAGCGAAAAGTAACTGAACACAAATTGAAACAAACTCAATAGTCTTTATTGATATTCAAGAAGTAGTACAAGCGGCGTTATGCCGAGATTACAATTCACTCAAGCTCTCTCTTCCGAAACATAAAAGACGTGCCAAGTGACTTACAAGATGGAATGATTCATGGCGATGTTCCGATACATTATGTCATGTATATGGTGCTTCAGCTCCTTTTCAATGCTCCAAGGCTCCAAAGTTAGCTTTGTGCCTTAGCACGTTCGAGGGAAGCTCCGCACCCGACGACGTCACCTGCATCCTGCAAGCAATCTGTGGGGTTATTAATACATTGTTATGCACTGGTGGGGAGGCTAGCTCGCCCACTCGCTATTATTACCAAACACGTTCATTTTACTTCTGTGCATCATCTATCATTCATTGTCTTTCTAATCTTGCCTTAGGATCAGTTTCATGGTATATTTCATAACCTATCTCGTGTTACCGATTTCAAGTGTTTTGCATAGAAATACATGCACGACTTACCTATACTTACCGTCTGGTCTTTTCTGTCCAAAGTAAACCAAGTTAGTCAATAATTCAAATACAACTTAACATAATTTACGTAAACATTCAGTGTCAAGGGCATGTCCCTGCCTCAGATTCTACGACGTATTCCCGCTTGTCAAGATACGTTATGACCAAGCCTTTTTTCGACGATCATTCTCACATGGAGATCCCATCTACTCAGCCAGTCAGTTGTGTTATCCTCAAACATAGCTCCTTTGTATTACAGTCAGTAACCTAGTAAGTCAGCTAGTAAGTTACAAGTCAGTAAATTAGCAATTCAGCAAGTCAGCTGATACGTTACAGTCAGTAACTTAGCAAGTCAGCTATATTCAACGTTATTCATATTACTTTGTTTCAATACAAGGACATTGCACGTGGATTGCCACCAGCAAGTCTACCTAGTCTATATGCATCGGTCGCTGGCTCTGCAAGCCATTTAAATATTTTTCTTATGGTATTTGTATCTATCAAGCGTGACGGCTGGTACACCTTGATAGGCTACGCCATACCTGGCCTTACGCCTCATGTGTGCCCGAGCCCGCAAACCATGATTTCGCCTAGGCCGGCACAACGTCATAGTCGTTACCTTAGAATCATTTATTCTGTCACTCGTACACGAGTTGTTCGTGACCATTTCGTATTCTTGTTTCTTTAGTTAAACTGTTTGGGCTGTCGAGAGCCTTAATAAATTATCGGCTGTCTTGAGCCATTTATCATATCAAACCGTCATGGGCCATTTGTCTTTTCAGGCTGTCTCGAGCCATCTGATTATCGACTAGGTTGGCGGCGGCATCCGTACAGCGTGGTAGCAAGACGTGTTGCACATCTCCATCATACCTATCGTTAATCGTTCATTCCTTCTTTCATTTCTTTCATTCATTCATTCATTACGCAGCTCCCTATCCGGGAGCCGCCTTGGCGACCCAACGGTCCAAGAACCTTTCAATGTTTCCAAACTCTGCACGAAACGACTATATTGATAGTCTTTCTGCCTCAATCTACTAAACCATTCATTGTTTTATAACTCAAGTTGTGGTACGATTCTAAGTGACAAGTATTTCATTTATGAGTTAACACATAGCCAACTTTACTCAAAACTAAGCTGTGTGCGAGCACGAATGTGTCATGCGGTGCCAAGGTTCAAGTAGTATTTCTAGTTTATTTCTAAGTTCTACACAAGCATGCAAGATGAGAGTTATTCCCTTAGCTAGGGTCGTTGAGTCATTTATTAGCTGGTATAGAGTTATCACTTAGCGATCTAACAATACAGTCTGTATTATTATGTGTCTAGGCTAAGCAAAGATAGGTTCATCGGAGCCACCCACCTTAGCGATGATCGCGTCGGCTGAGCGATACTCCGAGCGCGCCTTTGAAAGTCTAAGTCTAGATTCATCTTGACGGGCCAATGTAAGTCTTGTATCGATTCGTATTGATACTTCATCAGGTCGACGCAACTCTTCGAGTCGACGGCTCATTTGAGTCATTGCACTTGCCATTTGAATCGGCGTTCCGCTAGGGCGGAGTGGGTCATTACATAATACACCACTCAAAATAAGTCTCATCCTCGAGACTTCCTCAGTGCACGCTATCCTACCATTCCTTAACTCATGCCGTGTGCATGGCTTAGACAATTCCTATCGAATGGCTTTACCGTTCGATGGCATTGAACTATACTCGGTTATCCTTCCAAATTTTGTGTTGTATGCATTCGGTCAATTTTATTGAATGACTTTTCACTCATTTGAGAGATGATGGTACTAATTCAATCGTCGTATTTCTATAACTTGGTTGCTATTGTGCCTTGTCACGAGACTGTAATGGTCACACGAGGTGCGTTGTAATTCATCAAATACGCGAGTCGTAGGCTGAGGCTAACTCATTCATTCGTTCATGCGCATCTCAAAACCCACTTGTAGATGCATTCGAGTTCATCATATCGCTGAGTTTGGATCGTGCACATATTCAAGGCGTCCCCCGAATACGTACATTTCAACCAAGCTTAGCGATTAGCGAAGTCGGACAAGCTACTCGTGATAGTTTCGATTTGCCGATCGCTTTACTAACTTCGATTAAAATCGAACTCATGTGTGTCTCACTATCGTTTATCTCGGTCCTCGAGATGATCCGATTCGTTTCTCAAGCGTTCTTGTCTATGAAATTAATATGATTTCTTCTTAGCGGAGTCGACCAAGTCTAAGTAATTCCCGTCCGATTCAAGACCAAGTATTGCACTATCATCGAGTACGTCTTCTTATCAATGATTTAATTCGTTATCCCAACTTTACTTGTGCATCATCCATTACTATCATTCAATTTGTTTAGGGCTAGTCTCGTTGTCGTTAATGCACACTCCCAGTTCCAGGTCCTAATTATAAGTCTTATTGCCCCAGGTCTATCGTCCGTCTAGACGATTTTCTAAAGTCGGTTACATATGTTTAATCACTCGGCATAGGGTTGTCCACCTATCCGTTAGGTCAACTCACAAGGTCATAGGTACAAGTCAAGTTCTCGGTTCATCGTGCAAAAGTTATTGCATGACGTTTGTCCTAATCCTATGGTCAAACCATTTATTCGTTTGTACGGAAGTTTCTACCCAAGTTCGTTTCACTCAAATTTCTAAACATCAAGCAGAGTTCGTCCTATTCGTATCAACACATCCTTCGTTCAGAGTCCGTGCTCATTTAGGAAAGTCATCCTACGATAGGTTATCCTCGACCAAGTCGTTGGCGTCTAAATATCGTATGTCCACACTAGTAATTGTCATAGTCTATCTCTTCAAATTTGTTTGATACAATTCGCCTATCCATCCTATCCAATTCACATAGTCGATCACAAGGTCGTCTAGCCAAGCAATTTATTACACTCCGATCTCACGTAAGTCTGATTATCTACGGTGGACATGAATTACCATGTCAACATACCCGCAGAATAATCATCCTCATCGGGACATAACTCTTGCGTTGAGTCTAGACTTACTCATTTTCGATATGCAGATTGGGTCTACTCAATCCTCAAGTTGTTTTATCGTCAATCACAAGTCTGAACAATCCTCGAATTCACCTTCGCTTCAAACCACAAGTCGAAGCAATCAAAATTGCCATGTCATAATATTTTGAGTTAGATCATTCCCGTTGGACAAGAATCACCATGCCAACGCTCACGCGGAATGAATACCCCAAATTTGATGTGACGTATGTGCGAGGCTGGAGTTGTGCTCGTACAAGACAAGATCGTTGTCATTGTGGTTATCACCGAACAATCAAGTCACCTCCTTTTCATCCAAACATTCGTTTCTATTAAAATTCCAAGCACAACATCCATTGAAACATTATCATTTTATACGATCATTTTTTATCGAATCAGAGTACCCCCGAGTTATTGTGCATCGATCTTTGATACGCCTCAATACCATCGATGATGTACATAACCTGACGATCTTCCTTTTGCAATGAAATCAGAGTCATGCAACTTAATTCCTCAATTAGCATTGTTTCATGCTAGCTCAAGTCGTTGAGCAACATCTAATCTAAATCTTTAGTCATTCTTGAATGTTTAAACCAACGTTCATGCACGCTATCTTCCAATCGTGCTATCTTCGATCTCATCCATGAGCATTTCATCTTAACTCGAGTTTTACTCCATTCGACTATTCCAAAATCGCACGCACAATCCACCAAGTTTTCTCGGCCAAGACATCAATTCGTTTCATCATTTCGAATATCTATTCAATCATTTCATAATTTGTACTATACATTCACAAGTCGTTCGACGACATCTCGTTTGAGACTCTCGAAATCACGACAACTATGCGTTACTCGTTCTAAGGCTTTGTGCGATAGCATCACTGGCTGGTATACTTGTTACTACCCGTAGGTCCATAATTTTGGTCTAATAGTTTACTAGACGGTCCATATACCACTCAGGATTCGAGCCACTCGACTAGTCATCGAAACTCATTCTTATTCCTCTTTTCGTCTATTACATACACCACTCGAGGTCAAGTCAATCTACAAGTCATCGAAGCGATCATTCAATTTATGATCGACACGTTCAAGTATACGTTCATCCGTTCTTCAAAATCTAAGAGTCATTCTCGTGTTCGCCTTAAGCGTTGGTCTGTTAGCGTCCGTATCGACATGCATTCTAAGTCACCTGTTTTTGTACGAGCGATAGTCAATCTCGCCCGCAACTCATTTGCACCAGAAGGTCTAGGTGTGCGATACTCAGCACAACTTAGCCAAAGGCTGTGTGCATAGCCGACTCGTTCGGACTATACTTTGGTCTCGTACACTCATTCGCTATTGTCAGTGCAAAGTCATTTAGGTATGCGTAACATTTGCTAACTTTTAGCATTGGTTCCTTTCAACTCAAGTCCATCATAGTTTGGCACAAAGGCCTTCGCCTATCGATCCCGTTCAACCGAGTACTCGTACGAGCGTTTTAAAATATTAGACTTATTGTATGGAATATCCTAAGGTACAACGAGAGAGAGCGTATACTTCTTTTGTTTCCAAACGAGCTTTCAAAACTGAGAGAATTGGAATGAAGTCCAAAGACGTAAAGCCGTGCTCTGATACCAATTTGTCATGCCCCGCTCCCGTAGGAGCGTTCGTCTTCGCTAATGTGTGATACCGCATGGGCCTAGGTTGCGCCCATGCAAGGCTAAGTCCAGAAGCGGCCGATTGAAGCTAGGCCACAGAGTCACACAGAGTGTCCCCATTTGTAGCGGAAAGTAATGTTTGCAAAAACAAAAAAAGTTTTTATTACAAACTTTAGAAAAGAGTACAAGAGTTCAATTTTAATTTCTGGGGAAGTACAACTGTAGGAATCTGATCCAAAGACGATCACTTTATCCCTTGGACTATGTGAACTTGAAGACTAGAGCCTCCGAAGAATGCAGCAACAATTTTACAAGAGTACTTGATCTCTCTGTTTTTTTTTCTGAAAATGATTGGAAACTCTATTTATAGAGTTCTGGAAATAACTGTTTTAGTAGTTATTCTGATGTGCGCGAGGCTGAATTGTGCCACTTTGGGTTGTACCAACCTTATGTTGTGCCAACTTCCATTCAGTTAACAATCGTGTACTAACTGTATTTAGAAGCGTGGCATCATGTGATTGAGATACGCATGGTCATGTACAGAATAGTGGGCACATTTTGAGAGATTAATGGCATCTGCGCCACATCATCCTGCTTTAGAATGTAAGTTGTTTCAACTTCATCAGGTTGCGCGAGCTTCAGTCAATTAGTCAAACTGCGCTTGATTGGGCTGCGCCTAGACACGTGGCAGCTTTTGAATAATTCATCCAGATTGCGCCTGTCACGACCCGCATCCGCTTTTCGGATACGAGACGTGTCCAAGCCAGCCTATGCCGCAGAGTCGGCGGTAGAACGCTGTCAAGCCCGCAAGAAATAAATGCTCAAAATTGTAAAATATAATATTTGCTGCTCATTCACATTTCTAAGTTTATTACAACATTTATAACATTTATATTTAAAGGAAAATACAATATTATCACAATTAAGGAAAATGACAACTAGTTCCACTATCTAGGTCGGCCTCAACATACCTATGTCTTTCCAGTGCAAAGAGTGATCGCGGCTAAACCTGAAAAATGTTGGTTTCCAGTCAGGAATGGAACAAGTACACAAACCGACGGCAATGCAAAAACACAATAGAATTAACAAGACATGAAAATAACATATGAGAGATAGAACTAGAAAAAAACTGATGACATGGCACGGTGGAGAATAAAAAGAAAAATAAAGGACAACTACCTATGTGGTGTAAAATATTCTTTTCAACATGTGAACGGCTAGGGGTAAATAAGGCACACTGCACGTGTCGTGTGCAGCTGCTAACATTCACGAAAGACACGGAGGATAGTTCTGGGTGGTCCACATGTCTACTAAGATATTTCCCCTCCCGACTACTCCGTGTGACGAGCGTGTCAACAAGCAGGAAGATGTATGTATAAACATGAAATGGAAAGACTACTATAAATCGAAAAGCAATCAGAAAGTGCACTTGCCTGAGGTCCTTAGCTGGTGAAACCAATAATACTATACCACTCAATGAGCCACAATCAGTCAACACATGCAGAAGTCTCCAGATGCTGAAATAAACAGTACCAACGTTCTCAGAATAGTCAAATTAGCTAGGATTGCCTGTCCTTAAGTCCAATTTTGGATACAGGGGCAAAACGGTAATTTCGGGTCAAAACAATGTCCGTCGTTGGACCCGCTTTACGCTTTGCACCGAAAAGCGTGCCAGAGTCAACGGTCTCTAAAGTCGTCAAACTATATTTCAACAGGTCCAGTTTTTTGATACGAACCCAATCGCATGTCCAAAGTTGGATTTCTGCGGACCGTGCACAAAATTGCCCGTTGAGTGGGACCCGCAAAACGGCGTTCCGATTTCACTGTCTCAGAATGGGACCAAACTTGGCATACAGGACCAGAAAAATGATACGGTCCTGTTGGCGCAAGTTTCGTCTCGATCTGACGAGCGTGCACGAAGTAATTGGAAAATTTGTACAGAGGCTGATACGGGGAATTTTGACGGATACGCATCAAATTCGTCGCGCACACGCGACTAATTTGAATTCCGTCAAAGCCCACACGACCACGAAGCCGTTACTCACCTTTCGATGCCTTCGGTTTGCGACCACGTCGCCCGGTTTGGCGGGACGAACGTCGTATCGTAAAATTTTTATGTTTTGAAAACAGATTTTGATGATTTTTTCTAAACTTCCACAACTGATTTTCTGTGCATATTTAATGAACTTCGAATATACAAAATGATTTCTGAGCTCCTATATGTGATTTAAAAGATTGTTCAAATAGAATTTCTAATACGGTACGGGATCGATCAGGATCGATCTCCGAACGTGGATGGTCGGACTGAAATAGTGTTCTATTTTTTGTAGGTTTTCGACCAACTTCGGGTCAATTTCGGGTACAGGTCACGCGACTTCATCGAAACCTAATTAATGGAGATCCTAGATGGTTACGTAGGCTGTCCATATGATTTTACGAATTTAAAAACCGATGAGTATGCGCGAAGAAATAATACGACGAAGTCATACCTCGCGCATATGACGCTGTTGTCGTCTCCGCTCTGTTTCAGCGCGCTGTCCGCGGCCTCCGGCGATCGGCCGAGCGCGGCGGTGGCTCTCAGCCGCACGTGCGCATGGAGGTGTGCGCCCAGGTCTGGTGGTGGCGCACAGGTTTTCGGAATTAGGGTTTGACGTTCTGCTTCGACGAATCCCTTCCCCCCCTGCTTCGATATATAAATACCTATATAGGCTCAGTTTCCTCGGGCTGGGCTCAGCTCATTGGCGGGCTGGCTGATGGGCCTCTGGGCCGGTCTGTGGGGACTCGGGACTGTGGGGCTTAGTTGGAAGAACTGGGCTCGGGCATGGGTGCCAGCCTGCTGTTGGCTCAAATGCTATTTGTTTGATTTGTATTTGTGTAGCCATTTAATTATTTCCTTTCCCTTTTTGGCTATACATTTATATATATATACGTATATATTTATGCTCATATAATTACTTATATAATAATTCTCCAAAAATCTAAATAATTTTTTTTAGTAGAAAAACACAAATCTCAATATTATCTATATATATATATATATATATATATATATATATATATATATATTTTATATATATATATATATATATATATATATATATATATATATATATATATATATATACACATACACACTTATATAATATATATATTTACCATATATATATATATATATTATATACATTATATATATATATATATTTATATATGTACACCTACACATATATTCATATATATATGTATACATACAAACATATACATATTTGATATTTATTATACATATATATACATATACACACATATATAATTATTAGATAATCCTCATAAATCCAAATAAGCCTCAATACTTAATAATAAATAATAATAATAATCAAATGCAATAAATCTATAATGGTGTATATACCCTTTATGTACAGTCTAAAAATCACCCTCTAAATAAAATGAATTAATAAATTGTAAAAACATTTTACAATTTCCGGGAAGGGGAGCTACAAATCTACCCACCTTAAAATAATTTTGTCCTCGAAATTCTAATCCATAACTATTCCTTGAGATTCAATGAGAAGTCTACCTGAACCTTAATCTCCTTAATTTTTTTTATTTCCTCAAAAAATAGTTTGTATTCTTCTCCTAGCCATATAACCTCCAGGACTTCTACCCACCTTTGGTCACACTACTCCCTCAAAGCTATGTCACTAAAACTTGTAATCTTCCAACTAATTGCTAAAATTGCTACAAATAGATATCTACTGCTTTTGGCCTCTATAATCCTCTCCTATCTATTAAATAACCAAAAATCTAACAATCAACAAATTTACACAAGTAGCTAAGAAATATTGGCAAATTCTAATAAGCATGATCATTCGTCATCTGAAATAGGCAGGACAGGAAGATAAGGGAGAATAATCAAGAGCAACTATAAAGTTTCAAGAGGGGTATGTAGGAACGAAATCGTAAAGCGCAATACTCTAGAGAGGGGGTGAATAGAGTTGGCAGCGAAATAATGCTAATTAAAAATTATTAGCAGCAAGCTCACAGAATAATAATCACAACTAAATAATGTAAAGGCATAGATAAGAAAGCAAACGCAAAGACAGCGATGTATACTGGTTTCCCTCTGTTGAGGACTAGTCCAGTCGGTAGAACTCTTGCTGCCAGTTGAATCCACTATTTGCAAAATCGCAAGTTTTCTTACGAAGTCCTTGCAACTTTCACAACGCGAGCTTTGATACGAAGAACTCGTCCAACTTTAATTGTGAAAAGATATTCTTCTATCAAGCCTTCTGATTACAATCACTCAGAAACTTCTAGACCGTACCGCACTGGCAAATCGACTAGAGGATTGTAACTGGCTTGGGATCTGAAAATTAAAGCTCGAGAAAAACTCTTTGGAAGACTGAAAGCTTTAAGTAGAGAGAAGATTGAAAGTGAATGAGTGAGTTAAAATGATCGAAATCCTTCTCTATTTATAGGAGTTCCAAAGACAGAATTCTGGCAGAATTCGGGCAGAATTCGGGCAGAACTCGATGAACAAATCTCGGTCAAATCCGCAACTGCAGGAGGACCAAGTTCCAAGGAATTCAAAAATCAAAACGGCCACTAACCGAACTCTGGCCGAGTTCTGTCAGGGTTTGGTTAGGGTTTTTCAAAATAGATTTTGGGGAATTTTGAAAACCTTTTTGGAGCTTTTGTAAATACGAATGTTTTTCAAAACAAAGGACATTTTTAAAAACATTTTGAAATTATTTTGGAATAGCCTATTTGCCAGTACGACTCGGTGTACAATGTATTTCTAGACTCAATAAAATAAAAGATTACATTGCTCAAAGAAATACAGACTCGAACAGGCAAACAACGCTTCGGTCTTGAACTGAGTAAATAGCCGTTCTTGATCATGTCCAAGAGTCCGAGATATCCTGACTAGCTCCATATATCGAGACAGAGTTTGATCAATTATTAAAATCAGTTTGACCATATGACTAATGTGCCAACAATCTCCCCCATTTTGATAATTGACAAACTATGAATGATATAACATCTTTTGAGATAAGATACCACAAAAATTGTTCAAAATTGTTCAATCCCTATATTATTCTCAAAACAAAATGTTAGATCCTATTTCTTTCCCATTGTCACTTAGCAAAATAATTACAAAGAAATAGGCTCCCCCGCAATTAATACATAAGCTATAACAGTGAAGAAACACAAGAAAATAATATCTCATGCAGTGAGAATATACAAGACATAACAGAAAAGTATTTCACAGGCAGTTTATAATATAGAAGAAAATAAAGATGCTATAAAGAATAAATAAACTGATATGAAAGATAAACTACGCATCTCATAAAAATAAAATGATGTTCAAGAGACATCAAGAAATATCCAGTACAAGTCCTAAAAAAACTGATAATAAAAGCTAAAAGGAAAGAAACTTGGAATGTCGGAGCATTTCCAAGTGTACAGTAGACAATAACTAAGTCTCAAAATCAGCTAATATATTATCATCACATCTCATCATCATCATCAGCAGCATGACCGGCATGTCCAGAAGGACCAGCTCTAGAAGTACCAGCGCCAGAAGAGTGAGGAGGGGCGCGAGCGTAAAACTTACCGACATAGTCTCGAGGAGGAGCACGAGCAGTACGATACCAATCATATGCGTAACCGAGCTGAAAGTAGGCATGAACAGCCTCATCCTCACAGCGGTAACCAGAAAAGGCTGGATCTCTAGGAATAGAACCGGCAGAATGTCCAGTTTGAGCAAATCGGAGATCAGCTAGAGAATTTGCTATCGCCTGATAACGAGTGACATCGCGGAACTCACGTTCGTGGGCTATATCCGTCATCGAGACGTGCAAATCAGAAAGATGGTGGTGTATGCCATCAAAGGTCATGGCATACTGCTGAGTAGGTGGAGGAGGTAGAGCAGTAGGAGGAGCAGCAGCAGTCATACTACGACGAGATAGCTTAAGAAACTTGGGCTCAGGGTCTTGAGTATAAGTTGACAGATCAATATCAAAACGCTGGAAGATGCGTGGGAGAATTATCGTATAAGAGAGATTTCTATCTCTTGCACGACAACGTCCCATCATCTGGATAATAGTCTTAGGGGCAGAAAAAGGAATCCCCTTAAGAATATGATACATAGCAGACAACTCAAGTGATGTGACATCATCCTTTAAAGTAGACTTCGGAAGGAGAGTGGAGTAGATGACGCGATGCAATTTATAACTAAACAAGTTCAAGTTATTGGCCTTGAACTTTCCAGAGCGAACTCGATCAGGGGCACAGAGTTCAGCTTTGAAACTAGCAAGTGTCGTGCCGTCGGGGAAATCAAATTCAGTGATATCATCAAGCGGAGCACCTTCGTTAGAAATACCAAGGATTTCCGCTAAGAGGACATCATTGAACTCGATATCTAGTCCGCCAACACGAGTACTTACGTCAAACATGTTTAGTACGATATTGTAATAGAAAAGTCTAATAGCATTAGTAGCTACCGGGAAATAAAGTTTAACAAAGTGTTGTAACCCTAATGCCTCAAAATAAGGGCGGTGCTCTGGAAACACAGTCCATTTGATAGGAGCGCCTGAGCATATGGATCTCACAGAAAAGTCTCCATACCACAGAAGGGCTTGATCTAGGGTTTGAAAATAAAACCCATCGAACGCGCCATCGCTCGATTGAAATGGCAAAAAGAGGGAATCCATGTGAGGATTTGAAGATGATCCTTCCTCACTAGGATTGGTCGTCTTCTTCCTTTTGAAGGGGTTGAATCCCTTAGGCGGCATTGTGCAAATAAAGTAAATATGCACGAATTTGAAAGGAGAAGAAATATGGAGTTATACCTCCCGAGATTCAAGTATGCTGTAGAGGACAACAATCCCCGTACGAATCCAAAATTTGGATGGATTTTACCACATAGATTGGAAGAAACGAAGTGGTGAAGAACTAGGGTTTGGAGAGCTTCGCGCGACTGCTGTTGCTGTGGAATAGGTTTTTAGAAGCAATGAAGAAGGAGAGACTCTCGGGTTCTGGCTATATAACCAGATACCACTAACCGAACTTGGGCCGAATTCGGTCCGAACTTTGGCCGAATTCGCCTGGGGGTTTTGTTAGTTGGTTTGGGCCACTGTCTTTTTCATTGACTTATTTCAAAAATTTAATTCAAAGATTAGTAATTTCAACCTTCAATTAATATAATTAATATTATTTTATAGATTAAATTTCGTTACACAGCGACTGTCTCAGATTAGCTGTAGGAGTACTGTCCTAGCTGGCGGAGGTTCACCGGGGAACTCTTAAGTACCGCTTTGCTTCAACCGTAGTTGTGGTGACAGACAGACTCTTTATTGGCTTGTCTCTAACACAGTTTTTGCGTATTGAAATATAATCATAAAACAAAATTAATTAACATTATTGACGTCCAAAATTCCTAATTCTCGACGTAAATAATTGAAACGATCTTCTGCTAGAGGTTTTGTGAAGATGTCAGCTAATTGATTCTCAGTGTCTATGTATACAAGGTCAATATCTCCATTCTGATGATGATCACTAAGAAAATGATGTCGGATCTCGATATGCTTAGTACGAGAGTGACATACTGGATTCTTAGTCAAATTAATTGTGCTCGTGTTGTCACAGAAAATGGGAATGTGTGTGAAAAATAAATCATAGTCTTCTAAGGTTTGTTTTATCCACAAAATCTGAGCACAACAACGTCCTGCGGCGATATACTCAGCCTTTGTTGTTGATAGGGCTACAGAATTTTGCTTTTTACTAAACCATGAGACTAAAGCCTTGCCTAAAAAATGACATGTGTCGCTGGTACTTTTTCTATCAACTTTGCATCCAGCAAAATCTGCATTCGAGTAACCAATAAGGTCAAAGGACTTGGTTTTGGGATACCATAAGCCAACAGAAGAAGTGCCCTTAAGGTATCGAAAGATACGCTTAACTGCGCACAGATGTGATTCCTTTGGATTAGCTTGAAAACATGCACACAGACAAACACTAAACGTAATATCTGGATGACTAGCAGTTAAATAAAGTAAACTACCGATCATACCTCGATACTTACGTGTGTCGACCGGCTTGCCTTGTTCATCAATATTAAGCTTTGTTGAAGTTGCCATCGGAGTGCCAATAGGTTTGACATTGTCCAGATCAAACTTCTTTAGCAAATCTTTTGTGTACTTGGCTTGATTTATGAATATCCCATTGTCAGTTTGTTTGATTTGCAGTCCGAGAAAGAATTTTAGCTCTCCCATCATGCTCATCTCAAACTCATTCTGTATACACTTAGAGAATTCTTGACAAAGAGATTCATCAGTAGATCCAAATATAATATCATCAACATAGACTTGTATTAAAAGAATATTATTATTCAAAGACTTTATAAACAAAGTAGTGTCAACCTTGCCCTTTGAAAAACCGTTGTCAAGTAGAAAAGAGCTTAGACGATCATACCAAGCACGAGGGGCTTGTTTTAAACCGTACAAAGCTTTCTTTAACTTGAAAACATGATCAGGGTTTTTAAAATCTGTGAAACCTGGAGGTTGTGCTACAAAAACTTCTTCTTTTATAAAACCATTTAAAAATGTACTCTTGACATCCATTTGAAATAATTTGAAATTATGAAAACATGCAAATGCACATAACATGCGAATGGATTCTAATCTCACAACTGGGGCATAAGTCTCATCGTAGTCGATACCTTCTTCCTGATTGTATCCTTGAGCTACGAGTCGAGCCTTGTTACGAGTCACTAAACCATTCTCATTAAGTTTATTTCGGAATACCCATCAGGTGCCAATGACCGGATGATAGGCTTGGGAACAAGTTCCCAAACTTGATTCCGTTTAAATTGGTTTAATTCCTCATGCATAGCATCTAACCAAAAATGATCACTACATGCTTCATCAATGGTTTTGGGTTCTAGCTGTAAAATAAATGCAACACTAGAAACAATATCTCTACTGGATGTACGAGTACTTACACCTTTGGTAATATCACCAATTACCAAATCCTTTGGATGATCAGCCGTAAATTTTAATCTTTTCGGCAGACTCCGAAGGTAGCTGCTTCCGGGTTCTTCTCTTGGAGAATCAGCTGGTGTTGAGCTTGGTATAGTTAGATCTTTGTCATTGTCATCGATAGTCATTTGATTTAATTCATCAAAGGTGACGTTGATTGATTCTTCGATGATCATAGTTTGTTTGTTGAAGACTCTGTATCCTTTGCTCTTGGCCGCATAACCTAAAAATATACCTTCATCGGCCTTTTTGTCAAACTTTCCCAAATTATCTTTTGTATTAAGAATAAAGCATTTACAACCAAATATTCTAAAATATGAAACTGATGGAATTCTATCAAACCATAACTCAAATGGAGTCTTCTTCGATTTGGGTCGAATTAGAACTCTATTGAGAACAAAACAAGCTGTATTGACAGCTTCAGCCCAGAAACATTTGGAAAGACTAAACTGGTTCAACATTACTCTGGCCATTTCGGATAGAGTTTTGTTCTTACGTTCCACAACTCCATTTTGTTGTAGAGTCCTAGGGCAGGAGAACTCGTATACAAAACCGTGTGTGTCACAAAATTGCTCAAACTTTGCATTCTCGAATTCGCCACCATGATCGCTTCTAATACGAGTGATCATGTAACCTTTTTTATTCTGTACTTTCTTACAAAAGACGACAAATTCGGATAATGTATCATTCTTGCGTGTCAAAAAGTATACCCACGTGTATCTAGAGTAATCATCTACAATTACAAAAGTATATAACTTACCTCCGAGGCTAGCAACTCTGCTAGGACCAAATAAGTCCATATGTAGCAATTGTAGAGGTCTAGTAGTACATACTGCGTTTACTGACTTGAATGTGGATATGGTAGCTTTGTTCTTTTCACATTGGCTGCATACCGAATCCTTCTTGAATGTTATGTCCGGTAAACCGCGTACTAGCTTCTTCGTGGATAATCTTGACATTGTGTCCATATTTGCGTGATCGAGTCTCATATGCCACAGATGACTCTTATCACTTTTAGCCATTAAGCATCTATCTGAAATGTTAGTTTCTTCTAACAAATAGAAAACATATATGTTGTCTTCCCTGATACCTTCAAAGATAGTACTACCAGTTGAGCTATCAACTATAGTACATTTGTCTTTGCCAAAGTTGATGCCATAACCATGATCAGCTAAATGACTTATGCTGAGTAGATTATGTTTCAACTCGGTAACCAGACAGACATCCTTAATCACAGGATAGGGAGACTTACCAACATCACCGATACCAATGATATACCCTTTCAAGTTGTTACCGAAGGAGACATAACCTTCCTTCTTCTTCTTCGATAGTGTTGTAAATAATGTAGCGTCACCGGTCATATGCCGTGAATAACCACTGTCGAGGATCCATTTGCTTTTAGCATGTAAAAGGTGTTCCACCTACAAAACAATTTCCAGATAAAACTTTTGGTACCCGTTTCTTGTAGGGTCCTGAAATGTTAGCTTTTGGTATCCATGCATAAATATTTAAATCAATAAGCTTTCTGATTCTACATGCAGGAGAAATATGACCAGTGTGGCCACAATAATGACATTGTGCATGTTGAGTGTTGAAAGCTGAGTGGTGTGCATGGTTGGTAGGTTTAGATTTTCTAGTATAGAAGAAAGCATACCTATAATCCAGTTTGGGCTTAACCTTTTGGGGTAAAGGTTTGATATGGTTAGGTCTGACAGTGTTTGGTTTGGGAATGTTCCGATTATTCGGTAAGTGACACGTGTTAGGGTAGGAAGCAGCAGTCTCAGGCTGTTTTCTTAACCTAATTTCCAATCTTTTGGAAGTGTCATACAACTTAGTATAGTCAGAAGTGAGTGCTTCCATTCTGACTTGTGCATATTGAAGACTTTTTTTCTCTTTAGAAAGTTCTTCTTTCAGTTGGTTAATAACCTTGTCTTTCTCTTCAGATGACTTGGTAGTCTCGTGTAATAAGAGCTTGACAGATGAAAGCTCACCAGACTCACTAACATTATTTCTAACCTCAGCTAGTTGGTCGGTAAGTCTTCCTATTTCACCTTTGTACTCTTTGAGTACCTTTTTAGAGGTTTGATATTTGCTACGCAGTTTCTTGTAATCACTTAACAGTTCACTGAAGGCATCTCCTAATTG
Organism: Iris pallida; assembly: GCA_029216955.1. NCBI lineage: Eukaryota > Viridiplantae > Streptophyta > Magnoliopsida > Asparagales > Iridaceae > Iris > Iris pallida. Next base: position 46,249,230 of record JANAVB010016197.1, on the reverse strand, counting down.
CTCAAAGGTGAAGTCATCATATGTATCAACTACAGGTTCAGTAGGTACCTGATCGGATGCCATAAAGCATACGTTCGCAGCGTCTTCTGATTGTTCGTCTTCTGAGTCGCTGGCTTCACTTTCATGTCATATGCTGGTGTTGGCATACTTCCGTGATGTTGATCTCTTCAGGTTCCCTTTCTCATATCTGTTGCTCTTCTTGCTTGATGATGAGTTTGTAGGACAATCCTTCTTCATGTGTCCCTTCTTCTTGCAGCCATAGCAGACAGTATCATCTTGATACCAGTTGTTGCTGCTATTGTTTTCTTTGGCTTTCTTCTCATATCTCATGAATCTTTTGAATTTCCTTGCTAGGAGTGCTTGATCTTCAGTATCAGATTTACTGCTATCTGAATCACCTTCAGCAATTTTTCTGTGCTGAGCCTTGAAAGCGATCGTCTTCTCCTTTGGTACAGGCTCTTCAAAATCTTGTAGCTCCAGTTCATGAGTGAATAGCTTACCCATGAGTACTTCGAGGGACATAGTTGTGAGGTCGTTCCCTTCAATGATTATAGTAGCCTTTGGAATCCAGTTCTTGGTAAGTGCTCGTAGGAGTTTACGAATCTTTTTATGGTTACTGTAATCTTTGCCTAGGGAGGACAAAGGATTTATAATATCCAAGAATCTCTCGAACATCTGAGTAACTGTTTCGTTGGGCTTTATCTTGAACACCTCATACTCTTGAGTAAGTCTGCTGACCTTTGATTCTTTGACTTGAGTCGTGCCTTCATGTGTGACTTCAAGAAGCTTCCATACTTTATTAGCAGTTGTGCAGATAGACACCCTGTTAAATTCAGTTCTGTCTAAAGCACAAAATAAAGCGTTAATAGCACGTGCGTCAAGACTGGCCTTTTTTTCTTCCTCTGTATATCTGTTATGGGGTTTTTCAGTTAAAACTCTATCAAAATTTATACGAGGTGGCTTTTGATAGCCATCAATAACAATAGACCATAAATCAAAGTCAAGAGATTTCAAGAAAAAACTCATCCGTGTTTTCCAATAGGTATAATTTGTACCATCAAACAGTGGAGGTCTGTTTGTGGCCTGGCCTTCACTTATGAATTTTACAGTTGCCATGTGTTGTGCTGTGATCTATATAACAATTAATTAAATGAATAAATAATTGTAATGTTACCATACTTTACCTGTAACACCCGCTCTGATACCAATTGTAGGAACGAAATCGTAAAGCGCATTACTCTAGAGGGGGGGTGAATAGAGTTGGCAGTGGAATAATGCTAATTAAAAATTATTAGCAGCAAGATCACAGAATAATAATCATAACTAAATAATGTAAAGGCAGAGATAAGAAAGCAAATGCAAAGATAGCGATGTATACTGGTTTCCCTCTGTTGAGGACTAGTCCAGTCGGTAGAACTCTTGCTACCAGTTGAATCCACTATTTACAAAACCGCAAGTTTTCTTACGAAGTCCTTGCAACTTCTACAACGCGAGCTTTGATACGAAGAACTTGTCCAACTTCAATTGTGAAGAGGTATTCTTCTATCAAGCCTTCTGATTACAATCACTCAGAAACTTCTAGACCGTACCGCACTGGCAAATCGACTAGAGGATTGTAACTGGCTTGGGATCTGAAAATTAAAGCTCGAGTAAAACTCTTTGTAAGACTGAAAGCTTTAAGTAGAGAGAAGATTGAAAGTGAATGAGTGAGTTAAATGATCAAAATCCTTCTCTATTTATAGGAGTTCCAAAGACAGAATTCTGGCAGAATTCGGGCAGAATTTGGGCAGAACCCGATGAGCAAATCTCGGTCAAATCCGCAACTGCAGGATGACCAAGTTTCAAGGAATTCAAAAATTAAAACGGCTACTAACCGAACTCTGGTCGAACTCTGGCCGAACTCTGGCCGAGTTCTGTCAGGGTTTGGTTAGGGTTTTTCAAAATAGATTTTGGGAATTTTGAAAACCTTTTTGGAGCTTTTGTAAATACAAATATTTTTCAAAACAAAGGACATTTTTAAAAACATTTTAAAATCATTTTGGAATAGCCTATTTGCCAGTACGACTCGGTGTATAATGTATCTCTAGACTCAATAAAATAAAAGATTATATTGCTCAAAGAAATACAGACTCGAACAGGCAAACAACGCTTCGGTCTTGAACTGAGTAAATAGCCGTTCTTGATCATGTCCAAGAGTTCGAGATATCCTGACTAGCTCCATATATCGAGACAGAGTTTGATCAATTATTAAAATCAGTTTGACCATATGACCAATGGGCCAACAGGGTAGAGAGTATCCAACGATACAGCTAAAAATGTTTACGAACCATTGACTTATTTGCTAGACTGGGTTACTCTAGTCTAGTCAATTGCTATATCGAAAAACCCTTTGTTTCTTAGAGTGGCCTGCAATCCGTGCAATAGAGAAGTCTCGTCCTCAAAATTCTAATTCAACAAGGTTCCATTCTAATTCAACAAGGTTCCATAATGGAACGAAATTTGAGAAATCAAGATTATAGTCTTAATGGGTTCTCTATTTAGGCATCAGTCGTTGGTTGGACGAACATTGGGTTTCAATCTATATGGACTAGATAAGATCCCAATGATAAAACTATTCTTACTAGATTAGGGTATCCTAGAATAGGTTTCTATCCAAGGGATTAAGCTAGTTGCTAGTCAGATTGGTTAGCTAGGTCCCTAAAGTTTAAAATGTGCCTTCAGTGACTTTTGTGTTTGAGTATCACGAAAAGACACAATTGCGTGGCACACTAGTATCACGTGCGTAGTGGGCTTCAAGTAGATCACAACCATATATTGGGTCGAATGAATTGAGTCAAGGTTGAGGCTCTAGTGGAAGTAAGAAAATATACCGGTACTATGGTAAAGGTTATAGCTATTCCTTTTAACCTGAAAGGCGTAGCACAAAAATATAGTACAAGGGGACGGGTTTAAGTGGGACATGATATACCTAGATGAAGGTGGACACGTCTAGATCTTACATATGAAATTTGTTGGAAGGTAATAGCTGGTCTCATGCTCCAATTATTAATGACACGGTCGGGGACACAAAATTATCTAAATAGAAAGTGGAAGTCCATGGGCACTAACTATCATCCTAATGGAATTTATGCTAATCAATCGAAAATCCTTGTATACTTCGAAATTTTTAGAAAGCTTACAGTCTACCCTTGTGTATACAACCATCATAGCCATGGGGATACCATGTATCTCTCTACCAATTATAAGCTTCCGTCTTTCCAAATCAGTGAAAGACAAACAATAGGGTTCAAGGGAGATATCACTGAACACAATCACGTGATTCAAAGGCGGATGTATAATTCAAGAAGAATTGTCAAAGCAGTCGCGGATGAGATCCTGGAGACATCTACATCTCAATACAAGTAGGGTAATTAGATGAAGAGCGAACCAATTGCATCATGGTTGATCAGATCGTAATACAATGATTCTGATTAGACAATATGTTAGCGAGCATCCCCAATAAATATATGTCTTGAATCAAGCTCGATAAAAGAGTCAGCTTGCAAAACTAGGCTGTAATAGCAGCATTGGTCAAGATAGTCAAAATATAAGTAGACGAGATTTTTGGAAAGGAGGCACAAATAGTTTGAGTTTTGAGAAAATCAAATCCTTACCTGGTGTTCTTGCCTATACAGTCAACCTATTATCTTCCTATCTCTAAGGCCTTGGTCGACTAATGGGTTATGGACTTCTGAGTTCTATTTTCTAAGTAAACTTATTAGTGTCGGTCAATTACCTCGTCAGTGGGTCACAAGGACCACGAAATGCTAGGTTGGGAGACATGCTACTCAACTTACAGAACTTACACTAGTATTGGTTTTGGATCTTAGGGTCATACAGGGCAGTCCCTATCCTCTATAGTATCCTAAACTTGTAATCACGTCTGAAATCATTTCACCGGGAATTATGCCTCGTCTGTATACTCTGGCTGTGACAAACCTTTGGTTCCGTGATTCAGGTGTAATAAGCTATCAGGTACTCCACCTTATATTGACACAAAGGTATCTAAGATCTAAGAGGTCAACTACGACATAGTTTTAGCAATGTTCTATAACCTATGATCCTCAAAATGGTTTCATTTCTATGGGTTGTGCTTCGCCAGTGCGCTACTGGCTGCAGTAAACCCACATTCTCCACTCTCAAATAATTGACGACAGTGCGCTGCTGTCTAAACTTTATGAGTTAACTAATATTCCTTTAACCGTAAAAATTCATGAGCCTCTAGAGATTCAAACAGGTTAACTAAAATAAAAGCGTAGGTAATTGTCCTATCAGTCACAACACTTAAAATAAAAGAGTTAATATGGAGGAAATAACTAAAGACAAAAGAGATACAAATATTCTAGTATTTATTTTATATGCATTTCTATGGTTGAGGGAAAACCTCAAATCAATCTACCTCGAGATTCGCACACGAATTGCAGAATTAGAAATTATAAACTAAATCCTTACAGCAAAAGAGAATTTAAATAGGCAATTCTAATTTACGATATAAGGTTTATATCTAATAAAGCAAAAGAAAATTAAACAGTTCATCAAGATCAAAGCCTTAATTATTGGTAAGCCTAACCTACCAAGTGAATGGTATATCCACATCGGATCATATCGTCATATCAAAGGTAAGAGTGTACCTATAGGGAGCTAGCAGGCTATCTAAATTTAATGATTCTAAATTGCATGGCCTATCTAACAACCTTAACTACCTAATCGGTCAATTTAAATAAGGGACTCCTGCTCCTAGTCATTCTCCTAAATTATTTTAATCCTAATTATGAATGAGCATTTCCTGGGCGCAGGCTCGCAATAGTATGACTAACGTACCATCACGAGTTCGCAATATTTTACGAAACCTGACCTGCATGGGCCACCACAAAAACTTGTCACGACCCGCACCCGCTTTTCGGATACGAGATGTGCCCAAGCCAGCCTACGCCGCAGAGTCGGCGGTAGAACGCTGTCAAGCCCGCAAGAAATAAATGCTCAAAATCATAAAATATAATATTTGCTGCTCATTCATATTTCTAAGTTTATTACAACATTTATATTCAAAGGAAAATATAATATTCTCATAATTAAAGAAAATGACAACTAGTTCCACTATCTAGGTCGGCCTCAGCATACCCATGTCTTTCCAGTACAAAGAGTGATCGCGGCTAAACTTGAAAAATATTGGTTTCCAGTCAAGAATGGAACAAGTACACAAACCGACGGCAATGCAAAAATACAATAGAATTAACAAGACATGAAAATAACATATGAGAGATAAAACTAGAAAAAAACTGATGACATGGCATGGTGGAGAATAAAAGGAAAAATAAAAGACAACTACCTATGTGGTGTGAAATATCCTTTTCAATATGTGAACGGCTAGGGGTAAATAAGGCACACTGCACGTGTCGTGTGCAGCTGCTCGCATTCACAAAAGACACGGGAGATAGTTCTGGGTGGTCCACATGTCTACTAAGATATTTCCCCTCCCGACTACTCCGTGTGACGAGCGTGTCAACAAACAGCAAGATATATGTATAAACATGAAATTGAAAGACTACTATGAATCGAAAAGCAATTAGAAAGTGCACTTGCCTGAGGTCCTTAGCTGGTGAAACCAATAATACTATACCACTCAATTAGCCATAATCAGTCAACACATGCAGAAGTCTCCAGATGCTAAAATAAACAGTACCAACGTTCTCAGAACAGTTAAATTAGCTAGGATTGCCTGTCCTTAAGTCCAATTCTGGATACATGGACAAAACAGTAATTTTGGGTCAAAACGATGTCCGCCGTTGGACCCGCTTTGCACCGAAAAGCGTGCCAGAGTCAACGGTCTCTAAAGTTGTCAAACTATATGTTAACAGGTCCAGTTTTTCGATACGAACCCAACCGTATGTCCAAATTTGGATTTCGGCGGGCCGTGCACAAAATTGTCCGTTGAGTGGGACCGTGGGGCCCACAAAACGACGTTTCGATTTCACTGTCTCAGAATGGGACCAAACTTGGCATACAGGACCAGAAAAATGATACGGTCCTGTTGACACAAGTTTCGTCTCGATCTGACGAACGTGCACGAAGTAATTAGGAAATTTGTACAGAGGCTGATACGGGGAATTTTGACGGATACACATCAAATTCGTCGCGCACACGCGACTAATTTGAATTCAGTCAAAGCCCACACGACCACGAAGCCGTTATGCACCTTTCGATGCCTTCGGTTCGCGACCACGTCGCTCGGTTTGGCGGGACGGACGTCGTATCATGAAATTTTCATGTTTTGAAAACAGATTTTGATGATTTTTTCTAAACTTCCACAACTGATTTCTCTGTCCATATTTAATAAACTTCGAATATACAAAATGATTTCTGAGCTCCTATATGTGATCTAAAATATTGTTCAAATGGAACTTCTAATACGGTGTCACTACCATATTTCTAGTTTGAGGGTATTTTTGTCATTTTTGAGGTCATTTGAATTTATTATAATTTATTTGAATTTATAGGAATTTTTAGGAATTATTTTGGAATTGTTTGAATGATGGTTGACTAGGTTGACTTTGACTAGCATTGACCTTAGTAGGCTAACCTAGAAGCTAACCCGAGTTGTGTTAGACTTGGTTAGGTCATGTAACCCTAGTTAGACTAGAGTTAACCTATGGTTTAGTCTTTAAACTCAAGTTGGAATATTTAAGTCATAAGCCACTTATGGTTGAACCATTAATTAGCAACTTGACACATAGAGGCCCAAAGCCCAACCCATTACCTAAACCTAACCCTAATCCTAGCATGGCCGGCCAACACTAGCATTGGGAATCCCCCCTATAAATAGTCTCCTAGAAATTAGGGGTAGCCTCTTTTAGAAAGAACAAGTTTTAGAAAGAGGTAAGTCTCCATATTCATAAATTCCTAGAAAATCTATTTTAACTCCTTTTTAATCCAAACAAATTACAATAGGTTCTAATTAGTGTGTTCTTGCTATTTGTGGAGGTTTTTCTCAGTTTGTGTGCAATTTGAAGAAGTTTGCTAGCAAGGAGGAACCCCCTATTGGAAGCTTTTCTTGCATTTGGACACCACTAGGTAAATCACCCTAAACTCCATTAATTTCTGGATTTCTTTGCATATAGACCTAGCCCTAGGTGTCCCCTAGCCATAGGAATTGATTTCGTGTCCAGGTGGACCCATTTCGTGTCCGTATTGGACACGTATCCGACTGTACATATAGGTGTTTGATGAAATGCCCCAAAGGGCATTTCGATTGGATTTTCAAATTATGTTTGAATGGAAAGTTAGATCTAGGTCTTGTTTATAGGTTTCCAATTGGCTGAGCATGTTTCTGTGTGTGTCGGACACGCAATAGGACACGATACCCATGTTTTTTGTACCGTACAGCTCCCCTGCTACTCGGGGCCTGTATCGGACACAATACGCAACTAGCGGATACGAAACTCGACACACACCATGGGGCAGTGTCTGACACGCCACGTGTCAAGTTTCAGATGACCACGTGGCGTGTCGAGGGAGCAATCATCATGGCACTGGGTTTATACTGACACAGTTTACGTGGTTTATTGGTTCGGATACGCGTGTTTTGACACGACACGACGGCACGTCGACACGAATCAGGGTGATGGACACGAAGACCTACACTAGGAGTATCCCTGTACATGAGCACGAGGGTTGGTTTGTACTGTGTCGGGTGCACGACACGCGTGCACTTGTGTACGAGACTGCACTGCTGTGCAGTGTCCACTGTCTTGTTTTGAGTTTTATTTCATTTGGACATGTCTGTGTCGTGTGTGGTGGACACAAATTGGACCCTAAGACACATGCACATATCTAGGATGTGTTACCAACCATTTGACTTACATTTTAGGATGTTTTAAACCATTAATTCCCATTTTTTCCCATTTTTACTGATACCTAGTATATTTCAGTTATTTCCAGTTTCTAAATTTGACTTTTGGCAAGCTATTTTACCTAATTAATACTGTTGTTAGCATGGTTTAAGTCCCTAATATAGTTCTCCTACTTGTCATCTAACTATGGGTCAAATTTGGGATGTTTTGGTCTTGATTTGGATTTATAATGGGTGTTTGGAAACTGTCAAAAAATTGAACTGTTTGTGAATGAAATAATGGTTCCCTTTCCTTCTCCTTCTTGTTACTGTTTTCAGTCACACATTCTGAACACTATTTCCCAGCTCTCATGTTCACTCTTTTACAGTCCATTATTGGACTGCACAAACACACACACACACACACACTGTTGTATATGTAAAACACATTCAGTTCACATATTTTTACATTGCCTACTCTCTCATCTCACACACACAAGCTTTCACACACACACACCCTTCATGACACACTCTCACATACACAAGTGTATGTCCTGTTCACACACCCTCTACTGTCCAGATTGGACTGACCATTAGTCCCCCTCACTTGTACACACACACATTGCCTTCCCCTCTTTATATACATATATGTGTATGGTATATATAAGTATATCTAAATATGTATATAATTATGTATGTGTATGTAATATGATTCTAGTATATTATCTATATATGTAATAGGTATATGTAATATATATATGTATCTAGTATAGATACTTGTAAGTGAATGAATGCTTGATATAATTTGCTATGTATATATAATATAGTGAGTGTATTGAATATATATGTATATATATATGCTATGTGGTCCTAGTGCCTTGAGTTGAGTTGGTGTACTAAGTCTAGGCTTGGCTAGGCCTAGTAAGACTTGATTAGCCTAGAATGACTTGTTTGACCTAGTTTAGACTTGTTAGACCTAGTTTGACCATAGTTGTCCTAGTTTGACTTCTAGGGTTGACCAGAGTTGACCAAGAGTTGACTTTGGCCTAGATTGACCTAGATTCATTTAGAATGCATTGAATTGCATCTTGTTATCATTTATGCTTATTGTGACTTGTGCTGTTCTGATTAGGAGCCAGACACCTCTCCTCGGACAGTACATTTCATCCGGACACTCAGATACCAGGTGAGTACATTCTCTGATCATTTCATATCCTGCTTAGAATTATTTTCCTGCTTTAAATTACTTTACTTGATACTGTCACGTTGGTCACACGGATTAGTACTATATGGATCCCTTCTTGAGATGTTATCCCTTCAGGGAGCATCGGGTACTTCATGTTCTGTGCGTTTCACTCACATGGCGTATCACTATGCTTCATTGGTTCATTGAATCACTTGTGACATGTACTCTTATGATCACAGAGTCTTCCATGAATCCTCCCATTTATTGAGCTTCCTAGAATCCCCATTTATGGGACTACCATGTACCATCCTTCGGGGGCCGTTACATAGAATCATAACATAACCTGGTTGGATCCTTGTGTATTGACTAGGGGTACGGAGGAGTAGAAGTGGACATGTGAATAATACCCAAGTAGTATCTCATCAGAATCATTCCGTAGTGTCTCATCAGAATCATCCTATGCCATTTACATGTCTATATTGTACTCTGACTCACTAGCCACTGTTAGTTCTTTATTATAGTAGATATTTCTATTACAGTTCTCTCTCTGTTTACATACTGTATTTCTTTCAGTACCTGTATCTTACTTTACTACATGATTATATTTACTAACCTGCTATGAACTGTTGAGATGTATTGTGCTCGCTCCTGTCCTGACTGAACCTGTTAAAATTATTACAGAGAACGAGGAGGAGGCCTGTGTGGATACCTTCTACGGGGCAGCCCTAGACGACACTTGTGAGCTGGACTCTCAGGAGGACCCAGCTCTAGCTGATGACATCACCCCCATTGCCTAGACTAGCTTAGTTAGGCCTTATCTTACTTATGTTGTCTTGAGACTAGTAGTTAGACTTTATTTCTGTCTTTGAGATCTGGGTTGTATATATTCTTTCATATTCAGTAGCTGAGACTTGTATTTCTGGATATTTGCTGAGATGTTATCTTAGACTTTCTGATCATCTGTATTTCTTTGAGTTCTATATCATATCGTGCTTCTTTTTCCTTAGTTGTGATTGAGTTTACATTCTGCTATGTCATCCCCATTCGGGGAGTATAAACTGCTTAGAATTATATTGTTAGATGTTGTGACCTAGGACAACGTTCTACCGCCAACACTGCGGCGTAGGCTGGACGTACCCACGTCTCATGCCCTTACTCTAGGGTACGGGTCGTGACATACGGTACGGGATCGATCAGGATCGATCTCCGAACGTGGATGGTCGGACTGAAATAGTGTTATGTTTTTTTGTAGGTTTTCGACCAACTTCGGGTCGATTTCGGGTACAGGTCATGCGACTTCATCGAAACCTAATTAATGGAGATCCTAGATGGTTACGTAGGTTGTCCATATGATTTTATGAATTTAAAAACCGATGAGTATATACGAAGAAATAATACGACGAAGTCATACCTCACGCATATGACGCTGTTGTCGTCTCCGCTCTGTTTCAGCGCGCTGTCCGCGGCCTCTGGCGATCGGCCGAGCGCGGCGGTGGCGCTCAGTCGCGCACGCGCACATGGAGGGGTGCGCCCAGGTCTGGTGGTGGCGCACAGGTTTTCGAAATTAGGGTTTGACATTCTTCTTCGACGAATCCCTTCTCCCCCTGCTTCGATATATAAATACCTATATAGGCTCGGTTTGGCTTAGTTTCCTCGGCTGGGCTCAGCTCCTTGGCGGGCTAGCTGATGGGCCTCTGGGCCGGTCTGTGGGGACTCGGGACTGTGGGGGCTTAGTTGGAAGAACTAGGCTCGGGCATGGGTGCCGGCCTGCTGTTGGCTCAAATGCTATTTGTTTGATTTGTATTTGTGTTGCCATTTAATTATTTCCTTTCCCTTTTTGGCTATACATTTATATATATATACATATATATTTATGCTCATATAATTACTTATATAATAATTCTCCAAAAATCTAAATAATTATTTTTAGTAGAAAAACACAAATCTCAATATTATCTATATATATATATATATATATATATATATATATATATATATATATATATATTTTATATATATATATATATATATATACACATACACACTTATATAATATATATATTTACCACATATATATATATATATATATATATTTATATATGTACACCAACACATATATTCATATATATATGTATACATACACACATATACATATTTAATATTTATTATACATATATATACATATACACACATATATAATTATTAGATAATCCTCATAAATCAGAATAAGCCTTAATACTTAATAATAAATAATAATAATCAAATGCAATAAATCTATAATGGTGTATATACCCTTTATGTACAGTCTAAAAATCACCCTCTAAATAAAATAAATTAATAAATTATAAAAAACATTTAACAATTTCTGGGAAGGGGAGCTACAACGCCTAGGCACAACTAAGGAATTTGTTTAGATTGCGCCTAGGAGTAACTTACAAGCTGTGCAGGACAGCTGTCAATTAAATCTCCTCGAATGGCACGTTTTGAGGGATTTGAAGAGATTTTCTTCGTTTACTGTGCTGTCAGTTGTCAGTACTGTCAGGCAATGATGGCAATTAAATGTCAGACGCCACGTAGACTTTGGCACAACATGACTGGGCGCAGTCTGATATATGGCGCAACCTGATCAGTGGCACAGTTTGATCTCTGATTTTTATAACAGTGGCGCAGCTTGATTTTTTGGGCATAACTTGATTGCTGAGTGGTAAATACATGGCGCAACTTGATTTTTAGGCCCTACAAGACCCCCTTCAAAGTTTTCAAAACTTTAAAAATACTTCAAAGTTTTGAATTACTTTGAATTACGCAAGTTTTGCTTAGATTGCGCCAGTCAATACCTAGCCGTCATAATTAAATTTCTCAAAAACATTCGATCTCCTCTTCGTCTTCCCGAGTTTCATTGATTATTTTCGGTTTCCCATGAGGAATATGAAGAGTTGGTTTGGTTATATATATAGGGGCTGGTCTTTATACTCATTTTTTTACTTCTGTACTTTGATGGCACCTAAGAAGAACGAGATGGAGACCAATGCTGACACTAAAGTCAAGTCCCCTGAAGCAAAACCTGATGTCACGCCTAAGACTTATTTGTTGGAGGCTGACCCGTCACTGAGGGCGGTGAACTTCTTAGACTGTTTTGGTTTCAATCCAATAGTCTTCAGCCACTCGAGTGGTGGGCCATCACTTTCTTCTGAAGAGTGCGACGATTCGGAGGGATTTCTTAGTCTGATGCGTCGCTCGGGGATCCACAACATGCAAGAGTTGGACGCTACCCTTCATCAGACTAATGATGAAGACGAAAAAAAGAAATAATGTTAAGCGTGCCAGCTTTTTATTTTCTTTCCATGTGTCCTTTCCTACTTGTCTGTAGGGGTCTACCCTTCTTTATGAAATGAAATTTATAATTTCTGGCATCTTTATTGTGTGGCTGTAATTTCAAGTGGCACATGTAAATGTGCTCCTTTGACTAATTCAATGCTTACTGTTTCTTTGAGAGACACATGGCATTCATTATGTGGTTTTAAGCGCCTATTGTTTAGTTCTTTTCCGAAATAAACTCCTAGAAGAACGTATTGTTCACATCTTCAATGCTTTTTAAAGGATAGCCAAAACGAAAGAGACATTCATGCTTTCTCAAAAAAGATGACTTCTCACAAGGTCCCACTATCCAACAAAAATCCAACATCCACAAGTTTACTTGCGCCACTTCAACCTGATGCTATTCTTTTGCATGTCGCGCCTTCAGAAGCTGGTAAGTCTCAACAAAGAACCAATTTACACTTGAGCGTTTTATTTTGCGCCACTTTTTACTAAGATAATTTTGAAGATAGGTGTTGACATGTAGAAATGAAGCGCATGTTGTAGATGTACACCTAAAATTTTGAGAAGAGGCGTACACTGCAATCCAGTGCCTGACTTCGGTCAGAGGCGCGTGTTGTAGATATGCACCTGTTTGTTCTGAGAATAGGCGCGTATTGCAATCCAGTATCTGACTTCGATCAGAGACGCGTACTGTTGGTATGTGCCAGTTGTTCTGAGAATGGGTGCACACTGCAACCCAGTGCCTAACTTCGGTTAGAGACGCACACTGTTGATACGCGCCAGTTGTTCTGAGAATGGGCGCACACTGCAACCCAGTGCCTGACTTCGGTCAGAGGCGCACACTGTTGATATGCGCCTATTGATCAAATGTGCACAGTTTTGATAGATTTTACTAACTTTTCTTTCTTTGTTTATATTTGCAGAAGTTTGGTTGGCAAGCTTCTTCAAAACTGGCATTGGTGACCTGGATGCTATGAAGAGCATTCTTCTGATACCCATACCAGACAGCTCATGTGATTCTGACACTCAAATCAGACAGCTCAGGACTCTCTGTGTTCCAGAAGGGTCTTTCTCAGATGGTAGGAAGATCCTTTATACATGAGAGTTGGATGGTGGAGAGACAGAATTAGGAATCGTATCACAAGGGTGATCTCATTTCTAGTTTTCACGACGGGTCATCTTTTCTCCACCAGTTGTATTAACAGCAGCTTATCTTTGAGATGCTGTACTCTGTGGTTCTCCTCTCGTCTTTCTGAGAGAGAAGACCAGAGTTGAATCCGTTGTCTTGCTCGCTGCTTCAGGATGAGATGACAAGGAACTGGCATTAACAAGAAGATCCAAAGATGTAATAGACCTTCATTTGTTATACTTAGAATAAAAATCTGGGATGTAGTAGATTTCTATTAAGATGTATCTATGTTTTTAAAGAAGGAATAAAGAATGATTTTCTCTTCTTTATGATTTGATTTTGATGTGATGGAAAATAAAATCCAGGAGAAATATAGATGTGACAAGTTGCTGATGTAAATAATCAGAATTCACAGGTATGGAGGATGTGAATTCATACAACTTAAAATAAGAGACAATCAATGCCAAATGAATGATAAGTCAAAGAAAGTGAATGAATGAACAGTTGTCTCGATTTTCTATGAAAAGATACTAAATGAACGAACATTTGTCTCGATTCTCGAGGAAGAGAATAAATGAATGAACAGTTATAAATGAATGAACCGTTGGACTTCTTTCGGAAAGTTGCATCACTTCTCGAAACCAACTATCCAATCGTTCTGTCTATAAATAGAGCCAAACTTTCGTAGATATCGTCAATTTCTTTTCTTTCTGTACAAAATATCTTCCAAATATTTGCTCACTCCGAAGATTGAAGGAAAGACCGAGACGCCTCCTGCTGAGCCTCCGAAGCCTCCTCAGAAAGAAAGGGGTGAATGATCAACTGCTCCTGCACCAGGACAGGACTTAATTGCTAAGCTAGTGGCTTCCCAGCTAGCCCAGTGGTGTGCGTGAGTTTGGTGAATCCCAGACCCCCTTCCTCTGTCGGGTGGGCCATGGCTTCCCAGCTAGCCCAGTGGTGTTTGTCTTGACCTTTGTTGTGTCCCCAAAGGAAATTACAAAAGATCTGCTCAATGATGGAGAGAACTTTCAAAGGCGGGGAGCAGGCTACCAGAGTATGGATGGGGATAGAAGTGAGCACATGTTTGATGAGGATCATCTTGCCGCCTGGGGACAAGGTGGCATTTTGCCAGCCCTCAAGTTTGTTCCTGATTCTTGTGATCAAGTTCTCAAAGATGCCGGCGTTAGATTTCTCATACACAAGTGGACAACCGAGATAGTTGAACGGGGGGTGGGCCACAGAGAAGGACGTTAGGTTGGAGAGACTGGTTGCGTGCTCTCTTTTGATGCTGTAGTGGGCGTAGATAACGCTCTTGGAGTGACTGATCTTCTGCCCGGAGCATTTAGAGTACCGCATCAGGGTATTGTGGGCCACCTCTATTGCTCCCACGTCCTCGGAAGAGAAGATAAGTAAATCATCGACGAAGGCCAGGTGGGTGATGATCGGACAACCAATGGATGTGTGGTAGTGCTGGAAGATCGAAGTGTTGACCATGTTGTTACGGTTTCTGCTCAGGGCATCAGCTGCTATGATGAAGACAGTAGAAGATAGAGGGTCGCCCTGTCTCACTCCACGGTGGAATGAGACAGGGCGACCCTCTATCTTCCACTGTCAAGAAGAGAACTTTCAAAGGCGGGGAGCAGGCTGCCAGAGTATAGATAGGGATAGAAGTGAGCACATGTTTGATGAGGATCATCTTGCCGCCTGGGGACAAGGTGGCATTTTGCCAGCCCTCAAGTTTATTCCTGATTCTTGTGATCAAGTTCTCAAAGATGCCGGCATTGGATTTCCCATACACAAGTAGACAACCGAGATAGTTGAACGGGAGGTGGGCAATAGAGAAGGACATTAGGTTGGAGAGACTGGTTGCGTGCTCTCTTTTGATGCATTAGTGGGCGTAGATAACGCTCTTGGAGTGATTGATCTTCTGCCTGGAGCATCTAGAGTACTGCATCAGGGTATTGTGGACCACCTCCATCGCTCCCACGTCCCCGGAAGAGAAGATAAGTAAATCGTCGGCGAAGGCCAGGTGGGTGATGATCGGACAGCCACTGGATGTATGGTAGTATTGGAAGTTCGGAGTGTTGACCATGTTGTTGAGGTTTCTGCTCAGGGCATCAGCTGCTATGATGAAGGCAGTAGAAGATAGAGGGTCGCCCTGTCTCACACCACGGCTTGATTTGAAGAACCCCTCGAATTGGCCGTTGATAACAGTGGAGAACCATGAGTTACTGACGGATCCCCAGACGGTGTTGGTCCAATTTTCCGAGAATTCGAAGGCCCTGAAGACCCAGATCATAAATTGCTAATCCAGTCAAGCATAGGCTTTCTCCATGTCGATTTTGACGGCGATGTTGCCCCCTCTAGCTGGAAACTTCATGCAGGTGATTAATTCTTGTGCCAGCATAATATTGTCCTGGATGTTCCTTCCTTGGACAAAGCCGCTTTATTCCTCCGAGATGATTTTGGGAAGAGTGTTAGCCATTCTGGTGGCAATAATCTTAGAGATAATTTTGTTGGTGAAAGTGCAAAGGCTGATGGGTCGAAAGTCGCAGAAGGATTTGTGGTTTTCTTTTTTCGGGATAAGGATCAGCTTAGCATTGGAGATGGCTTTGGGGTAAGTAGCTCCTTCGAGGAATGCGATTGCCGCCTCGGTGATGTCCTGTTTGATGATATCCCAGCAGGTGCGAAAGAAGACACCCGAAAAGTCGTCCGGGCCAGGAGCACTATACTCGTTCAGGGACTAAACTGCTTCTTTCACTTCCTGTTCGGACGGTGACCGTTCCAACTGGGCGTTGTCAATATCATTAATGAGGGTTGGGATTTGGTCCAGGAATGAACTATCTTTGTGGACCGTCTCTTTGGAGAATAATTTGGAATAGAAGTCCGCCGCGGCCGCTTGGATGCTCTTGTAGTTTGTGATGGTGTTCCAGTTCTCGTCAATGGTATGGTGAATCGATAGTTTATGTCTGCGGCCGTTGATGCAGGCGTGAAAATATTTTGAGTTTTTATCCCCCTCGCTATCCCATTTCAACCTCGCTTTTTGCTTCTAGAAGTCTGTCTCAACTTTGAGCCTAAATTTGAGCATTGCCTTAGTGAGGTTTGTTTGCAAAAACAAAAGTGTTCTTTATTTCACAAACTTTGTTAGAAGTTTACAATTGAATTCTGGAAAAGTACAACTATAGAAATCCGATCTAAAGACGATCGCTTTATCCCTTGGACGATGTGAACTTTGAAGACGGTAGCCTCTGAAGAATGCAACAGCACTTTGGCAAGAACTCCTGATCTCTGGTGATGATCTTGAATGATCTGATCATGATAATGAAGGACGTGAAACTCTATTTATAGAGTTCTGGAAAATAACTAATTAGTAGTTATTTTTGGATTACGCAAGCTGGATTGCGCAGGCACTGGACTGCGCAGACTACCAGTTGTGCTGGCAGTTACTCGATCGTGGGCCAACTGTATTAGACGCGTGGCATTGTTTGATTGAAATGCGCATGGTCGGGTACAGACGGTTGCCACGTGGTGAGCAATTGATGGCATGTAGGCCACGTATAAAATGTTAGTTATCTTGATGGATTGTGCCGCTGGAACTGCGCTAGCTTCACACTGCGCTCAAATCGAACTGTGCTGAAGAGGATCTGGCAGACTGCGCTTCCGTTGGGCTGGCAGACTGTGCTGGCTTTTGGCAGCTGGACCGCGCTAGACAGATGTCATGGCGACGTGGCACAAGAAACGAACAGTTTCCTCGTTCTTCGGGCTGTCAGTTGTCAGAAGATCTGATTTTGTGTCAGGTAATGATGACGTTGCCACGTCAGCTAGCGCGCTCGGATGGGTGCGCTGTTCGGCTTGCGCAGTTGAGTTGTTGCACAATCTGTCTCCTGCGCAGTTCATTTGAAGGGTGTGTAATTTGATTTTTATTGCTTTTTTGATGGGTGCAACTTGATTTTTAGGACCTACAAGACCCCCTTCAAAGTTTTCGAAATTTAAAAATATTCAAAGTTTTAAAATACTTTGAATTTCGAATTTAAAATCAAGTTGCGCAAGTGGCGCTTTGACTGCGCGTTTGGAGGAATCAGCTCCTAATTTCTCGGCGCAATTTGAGGTGACTGTTACTTTTGAAAAACTATAAATAGTTTTCATTCTTCTTTCTTTTATTCTTTACTTGTTTTCGACTGTTCTCAAGAGACAAGAGCTCATCTTCTCCGACTACCTCTCCTTCCTCTCGCCGTCGACGTCAATGGCCCCTAAGCGAACTGCCACCGAGAAGGGTAAGGCCCCCATCGAGCCTTCGACTCGGGTTGCGCCCCGAATCTCTCGCCATGAGATTGGCCACCCAGCGCTGCAAGGTAGATGATGAACTCGATCAAAACCCTTTTTAGGGTTCTTGACATTTTCGAACCTTCATACCTCTCTCTTTTTAGAGATTTGATGGTATTACGCTGCCCTGTTTAGGGTTTTGGTTGCACACACACAATAGTTTTCATTTTTATGAAAACTATATTCTTGCGTAATCGGTTGGAAAGCGCTGGCAGATGTTCGACGCAATCTATCGATTTGCGTAAGTCTGTTGAGCCAGCGCAAACTGATGCCTTGCGCAAGTGGTTTAGTGCAACCTGATGTCTTGCACAAGTGGATGTATTGGCGCAACTGGATATTTTGCGCATGTAGGCTGCATTAGCGCAATCTGATGCTTTGTTCATAGCGCAATTTGATACTTGCGCAATTTGCTGATCTTTTAAACAGACTCTTTGATTTTGTATGTACTGAATTTTGTCTCTTTGTTTGATGCAGTTAACCTCAGGGAAGACCCCAATTATGAGGTATTTGCAGGGACTTTGGCTGAACCTGAGTTCAAGGAGGATATTTCCTATGTGACATTTCCTCAATATGCCTTGCCGTCATCTCGGTAAGCCATCCTGACGGTACAAGACAATGAAACATTGCTGAGTCTGATGAACGGGCAGCCTCTGCAGACTGCTGATGCCGTTATTCATAAGAAGCCTCTGTTTCTGTTTGGTGAGGCTCTTGATAAGAGTTCTCAGCCGAGACCTCGGATGGAACAAAGACTTTTTCAAAGAGGCGAGAAGATGATACTTCTACCGGAGATTTTCAGATGCCTTCCCTTGTCTCGCTATGCTTTTACGAGTTATCCCCGAAGGATGGAATGGGATATAACTCCACATCAGCAAGCCCGAACGGGGAATATTTGTGTGAAGAAGGGGCCAAACAATAAGGACATGTTCTACAGTTCCTCTGAGCGTCACAGCTCCCCACTCAGAGGATTGAAACCCGGCTGCATTCTACCGGAAAACTCCTCCCTGCTGCTACCAGTCAGAACGCCGATATTCGCAAATGAGTTTGCGAAGGTTGAGGGAAGATATCCAGACCAAGATATCCGATTGACAGGTCTTGTGAATCCGGATAACAAGAGATGGAACTGTATAGCCAATTGGATATTGGCTCAATTCGAAGAAAAGCTCAAGGAGATTGAGCTGTACCATCCGGTGTATTCTACCGTTTACGGCTTCCACCCCAATCCTCATCTATTCCTTGCATTGGCAGAGAGGTACAACTACAGAACAGGGACTTTTATGACGCCCTGCGGAGAGATCGGATTGGCTCTTCACGAGATGAAGTACATCTCCAGCTTGCCAATGGGGGATATCCCCTATGAAGAATTTGTTCCGACCAATGATGAGTTAGACAAATTACGCCGAGAGAATGCGAACATGGTGGCTGTCTTTGAAGAGCGGCTGTGCCACTATAAGATTTGTTTCTTGTACTATAAGAATGGTACATCCGGCACCTGTTACTCAACCAAATGGTTGCCATATCTCTTTCTCAACCATATCATTGAGAAGAAGACCAAGGAGCACGATAACTGCAAACCCACCTTCTTCAGACCACTTAGCAGCAGCGAAGTGATAGGGTTGATGGAGGAGAATAAGGATATGGATATTAAGATCGATGATGATCTTCAATGTCCTCCTTTCAAGATAGGAGACATGATTGAAAGTTACATGAGGATGGGCTATAGGCCCATGTCGAAGGAAGCCTAGTTGGCGGGTTTCCTCACTTAATGGCTTCGACGATTCGTCGTCCCTGGGGCCAGCGCCGTCGATCGCTTTCATCGAGGCATACTATTTGCAGCCGTCCGCTTAGTCTTCGACTACCGGATGGATCTATTGTCAGCGATGACTTGCAGAGTGAATGCTTGCCTCCGTCTTTTTGTCGATTCGATGCTTAAAGGAAAAGGCGAGAAAGGAAGCTTTCCTCGGCTAGAGCTACCATACACATATTTGTTCGGATGGCTGCTTCTGCACTATCCTTCACTGATGAACCCCGATATGGGGGCGGTGAGCGGCAGCTTATTGAGGAGATTCTCCAAAAGTAAGTGGATATACACCAGTTTAAGAGATTGCAGACGCGCTCTGAATCTCGGAAAGGGATGAAACTTCTATTGTGTTCCCCCTCCAGCTGGCTACGAGCACATGTCTACAAATCTGGTCGACTCTGGGAGGCAGCCTTTGCGCCATGCAGTTTTTGATTGGCTGAGGACAATCCGGCCGTCACACCTGGTCTACCGATTTGAAGATAAATATTATTTGGAGCCCTATCTTTCCAGCCGTTTTGTGCACCAATTCGGCTATGACCAGTTTCATGTAGGCAATGCCATCACGTGCCTACAAGAAAAAGGTTATTTGATCGATGGAGCCCGGGCTTGGGCTTACTATAATGCTCGAGACACAAGAACAACATTCTCGATGCCAATGAAGAGCGATCATGGTCCTCGGATGCTGTATACATATTCACTCTTCTACACATCAGCGAATACTTTTGCTGAGAACTTTAGTTCAGCAGATAGCTTTGCGACAACAACACGATTAAAGAAGGGAGCATCTGTTGTGTCGGCTCCTGGTAATGATGAAGAGGATGAGCGAGTTGATGCACCGTTGGAAGCTTCGAGAGAAGCCAACTTCCCTGAAGAAGTCAACGAGCCACTGCGCGTCTCCTTGAAGGTTGTCAGATCTCCAGCCAAGGAGAAAAAAAGAAGGATAGAAGAACCTTCTTCTCCAGTTGCTAAGAAGAAGCTTGTCTTGGAATCATCGGAAAGGGTTACTACCCGATCGCAATCTCGGCAGCAGGCCGAGTCAATTCAGAGAGAAGAGGCGACGACCCCGACCTCTATTCAAAGACAAGAAGATATTGTAGATGTAGAGAGTCTGGAGAGACCTCTACACAGAAAGAAAATAGTCTTTAGAAGAAAGAAAGTAGTCACTCCTCCAAGACCTATCCTGGCATCGGTCTTGACAAGTGCGATCGCTGGAGTCATGATGTCGTCTCCTACACCTGCCCTTGAACCCAGGCAGGAAGCTTTCAGTCCAGAGAAGAGGGATGAGGCTGTAGAGACCAGAGAGAAAATCGCAGAGACAGCAGATGTGGCTGCAGAGACAAATAAGCCAGAAACATCTCCCAAAGCACTGCAATCTCCAACACTTGCAATAGAAATTGTCCACCTTCTAGCTACACCGAGAACACTTCGTGATGAAGAAGATCGATTAATGATCGATGCTCTGAATGACTGCAACTTCGGCCTCCATGATGATGTAGATTCGGTCGTCGCAACTGATAGTGAAGAAGTACGAGAAGAAAGTGCAAGTGATGAAGATACATCAGCAGAGGCTGTTGATGATACTCTGAATCCAGAAGAGGATGCTGATGTACATGTATCCCCAGAGAGAATGCAGTTAAAGAAGTAGCACCTGAGGAAGTTACTATTGCTGATCCCAAAGGTATTGAATGATATTATCAATCTTCTTTTCATAGATTAAATGGCTGACATCTAAATTTTTTATCCATGCAGAAATTGAATCTTCTCCAATTCCTCCCATATGTACTGATATAGTGCCAATAAAGACGATAGCCAGCAGTAGCCGGCATTTTTCGGGCGGCTCCGAAGCGGGTAGTAGCCAGGCAGTAATGTCTGAAGCTACTTCTGCGAGGTTGCAACCCGTGTCAGTAGATGACAAACTTGTCACTGGACCCAGCAATGGTAAGATTGCTCTTACTTTTGATCCTTCTCGATAGTTGCTAATGACAGCCAACTGATGGTGTTTGTTTGATTTTACAGAGGAACATCTGGAAGGGGGCGACTAGCTCTACCATGGCTCCTTTATCCAAAGAGACCTCAACTCACGTGCAAGAAGCTGAATGTCCATCTGTACAGGAACCTGCTGCTTCGACGTCCATGGGAGTAGCTGCTACACCTGGTGCCATAGCTACTATCAGATTCGTAATTGGTTCCTTCACCAACCTTTTCTTTAATTCATTGGGACCCTTAGTAGAGAGGGTAATGGATAAAGAAAATGTTGGTTTTATCACTGTTAGAGGTCCAACCTCTTATCTGATCAGTGCCATCCAAAATCAAGGAGATGAAGCTCAAGCTATTTATCTTGAACACATACTGAATGAGCTGGAGGAATCAGTTAAGATCTACAAAGATCTGAATCGGGGGGAGGTGGAGCCCTTGGTACATGCTGAGTTTGAGAGGATGTCTCGAGAGGCTGCAGTTACGAAAGCTGAATTCCAGGATTTTTTGGACACTTTCGCTAACAAGTCTTTAGAGTATAACTCTCAAATAGAGATAATAGCATCTGCTGCTGGGGAGAAGGAAAAGAAAGTTGCTGAGCTGAAAGCAGAGTTCGATCGACTTCAAGAAGAGCTGAGAATTGTTCAACTTGCTCTGGAAGAAGAGATAACTCAACATCAAGCTGCAGTCCAGCAACTGGACATTCTGACCCAGGAAACAAATGAGTATGTCAGGACTCATCAAGCTGAAATCTCCCGCCGACTAGTAACCTTGCCGAATTTTGATGATAAAGCTGGAATGGAGGAAGCTAGAAGACGGGTGATGGATTCTCGTGAAGAGCGACTTCAAACTTTAAAGCAGCAGATGGCTAGTTTGATGACCCCACCAGCTGAATATGAAGACTTTTTGTATCTTCTGTTTTGTGCCATGTAATGCCTTTTAGTTTTGATCAATAAAAAGATATTTTCTTTGTGGCTCTATTATTTATTGCATATCTCATTCGGATATAAATAATAGCGATAGAAAATATATTCAGAGGTCCGGGACATGATATATTTTTTGATTTAGAAAATAATTATATTTATTATATCTGCTCAGTGGTAATGTGAACATGGCAGAATATAATTTGTCGAATATCATTATTTCAGTAGACAACTTAATCAGAAATAACAAATACATGACAAGTTGCTGATGTGAATGAATGGATGAATCGTCAAAATGTGTGAACGAAATGAATCGTCGGGATGAACGGATGGACCGTCAAATGAATGGAATGAACGGGTAAACCGTCAGATGAATGGAATGAACGGGCGAACCGTCGGATTGATGGAATGAACGAATAAACCGTCGAATAGATGTAGTGAACGGGCGAACCGTCGGATGAATGTAGTGAACGGGCGAACCGTCAGATGAATGTAGTGAACGGGCGAACCGTCGAATGAATGTAATGAACGGATGAACCGTCGGATGAATGTAATGAACGGGCGAACCGTCAAATGAATGTAGTGAACGGATGAATCGTCAAATGAATGTAATAAATGTTACGAAGGATGCATCGCTTCATTGTTTCAAGAATCTCTGCCTATAAATAGAGCATAAATTTAGATGGAATGATCACTTTCACTTTTCAGCACAAAGATGTCGTCTGGAGATGCATCCAAGAAGGCTGAGATTATCCCGAAGGTTGAAGAACTCCCAGAGGAACATCCAGATGAACCCAACCAGCCAAAGCAGATAGAAGCGGGCGAAGGTTCGTCTGTACCCAAGCCACCAAGGGACATCTTGGGCTTCCTACTTAAACCAGGGACAACTGAAGAAGAGGAGGCTAAACGACTGGCCGCTTGCAAATTTCTAGTGGGTTCGAGCAAAGATGTCCTCGGCTCTTTTGCTGATTATGTTTTTGAAAAGGACGGTAGTGGTCCTCGTCCTGTCTTCAAGAAGGACGATAGTGATTCTCGTCCTTAATATTATGTAACAACGTTTATGATGAAATAAAAATCAAACTTTATTTATGAACTTTCTGATCATATTTACATAAAATCCCTGTTACATTCATACATAGTATTTTTTAAGGAATTTGCTATTGATAGGCATCATAGCAACTCGACCGTCTAGCTCTGAGAGTCGATAGGCTCCATTTGAAAAGACTTTGCTCACAATGTAAGGCCCTTCCCATTTTGCGTCAAATTTTTCCTTGCTCATATGAGTCATAGTCATGGGACGTCTGACAGTTATAACGAGTTCTCCTTTCTGAAAATCTCTGACCTTAACTTTACGATTGAAAGTCTTCGAGATGCGGGCTTAGTATAACTCAATATGCTGTTGAGCCAATAGCCGCTTCTCGTCAAGAGCTTCTAATTCTTGAAGTCGAAGGAGATCGTTGTTCTCCGTTGTCAGCTCATTAGCGATGGCAA
The DNA here is from genome assembly GCA_029216955.1 of Iris pallida. Lineage (NCBI taxonomy): Eukaryota > Viridiplantae > Streptophyta > Magnoliopsida > Asparagales > Iridaceae > Iris > Iris pallida. Next base: position 46,225,218 of record JANAVB010016197.1, on the reverse strand, counting down.
TCCTCAAGGACGGAATTTGAAGTTCCAGGGGTAGAACTGCTTCACAGCCATACACTAAAGAGAAAGGTGTACAGCCTGTAGGGTTGCGGACCGTAGTACGATAGGCCCAAAGACATTCTCCAAGCTTTTCACTCTAGTTTTGTTTGTTAGTAGACATAAACTTCTTGCGGAGCTTGATGATAGTCTTGTTGAAAGCTTCAGCCAAGCCATTAGCAGCAGGATTGTAAGCTGTCGAAGCGACATTGTCAATCCGATGATCGTCACAGAACCTTGTGAACTTTTGACTAATGAACTGAGGTCCGTTGTCATGAATGATTCGTCGAGGTACACCAAATCTATAGATGACATGATGTTTGATGAAGTTGATGACACTGCTGGTCTTGACTTCAGCCAGAGGTATAGCTTCAGTCCATTTGGAGAAGAAGTCGATTATTGCTAGTATGAACCGATGTCCCCTAGAAGAAGAAGGATTGATGGGACCTATAATATCAATGCCCCAAGCTTCGAAAGGCCAGGAAGCCGCAGTCGGATGAATGTATTCTGACGGTTGATGGATGAAATATGCATGGATTTGACAGGCTCGACATTTTCTTGCATATTCGATGGCATCATATACCATAGAGGGCCAGTAGTAACCCATTCGTCGGATTCGATCTTGTAGCTTAGGACCGGGTTGATGTGCTCCGCAGACACCGTCGCGAGCTTCATGTAATACTTGCTTCGCTTCATCACCAGCAAGACAGCGCAAGAGTAGGCCGTCATAAGTCCGCCGGTAAAGAGTTTTGGTGGTCTAATTGTAGTAGAATTGCAGAGACCGCCGACGAATACTCGTAGCTTCCTTGGGATCTTCAGGAAGTATATCATGGACCACAAAATCGATGAAGGGAGCTCTCCAATCTTCACTGATAATATTAGCTTCAGTAAGATTACTGAACTCAATATTACGATTGTTTTCGATGCAGAATAATTCTCGATTAGAGACAACCACCACCTGCTGTCTTTTGATAGGGATGGCTAAGACTGCTGCAAGATTAGCCAAAGCATCTGCTTCAGTATTGCAAGCTCGGCAGACATATTCGATGAAGAAGGCTTTGAATGATGTAGCCTTGTTGATTGCCGCTTCATAGTAAGGCACTAGATCTTGATGGCGAACTTTATAGGTTCCTCTAACCTGGTTAACAACCAGCTTGGAGTCACCATAAACTTCAAGATATTCGATGTCCAGTTGTTTAGCTAACTGAAGGCCAATGAGTAGAGCATTGTATTCTGCTACATTGTTGGAGCAAGGTTCATCTAGGGAGTAGGCTCTTTGCATAGTTGACCCGTCTGGAGAAACAAGAACAACTCCAACTCCTGCAACAATGGCACAATTTGGTCCGATCCTGGATGCTCCGTCGAAGAATAGACGCCAAGTAGGAAATTCTTCGGAGATCATATATGATTCCAATGTCTCATCTGGAATTTCATCATAGAGTTTGGATGTCTCTGGTACATGATGAGCTGCTAAAAAGTCAGCTAGTGCTTGACCCTTAACAGACTTTTGTGGAACATATACCATGTCATATTAGGCTAGCAGAATGGCCCATATAGCCAGCCGAGAATTGAGTGTGCTAGGCTTCTTCATCAGTACCCGAAGAGGATTAACTCGGGATATGACATGAATAGTTTGGCCAATGATGTAATGCCTCGTCTTTTGAACAGCAAACATAAGAGCTAGGCATTCTTTTTCGACCGGACTATAACGGTAGCACCAATCATAGTACCACTGAGATAATAGATGGCCTGTTCGTGACCTTCTTTGTTCTTTTGGGCAAGTAAAGTACCCAATGAATGATCCATAGCACGGACATACATTAAGAATGGTATGCCTGAGATCGGTGGCACCAAGACTGGTGGGTTCATGAGATATCGTTTTATGTCATCGAATGCTTGTTGACATTCTTCGGTCCAAATGAAAGATACACCCTTCTTCATTAGCTGAGTAAATGGTCTGCAACGTCCAGACAGATTCGAAATGAACCTCCTGATGTACGCAAGTCGACCTTGGAATCCTCGTAGCTCTTTTAGGTTGCGTTGAGGACGCATCTCTTGAATGACTTTGATCTTCTCGGGATCCACGTGTATACCTTTAGAGGTAATGACGAAGTCGAGAAATTTGCCACCAGAGATACCCAAGAATGACTCGGTGGGATTCATTTTGAGTTGATGTTGGCGCATCAGATTGAAGATTGTTCTCAAGTCTTGGATGTGATCTTCCTTTAGACGACTCTTGACGACAATATCGTCGACATAACATTCAACAGTCTTGCAAAGATGATCTCGAAAGATGGTACTCATAGCTCGTTGGTAAGTTGCACCAGCGTTCTTGAGACCAAATGGCATCACGGTATATCAATAGACTCCGCGAGGAGTGCGGAAAGAGGTGTGTTTTTTCATCTTCAGGATTTATACGAATCTGATTGTATCCAGAGAATCCATCCATAAAGGATATTCTTTCGAACCCACAAGTGTTATCAATCATGACATCTGTGATAGGGAGAGGAAACTCATCTTTTGGACAGACTTCATTAAGATCCCGGAAGTCGATGCAAACTCGAATTTTACTAGTTTTCTTTAAGACTGGGACGACATTGGCTACCCAATCTGGATGTTGTTCTTCTCGAATAAAGCCACAAGCTATAAGCTTTTTGACTTCATCATCAATAGCGTCCATCATTTCTTGCTTGAATCGCCTTTGATGTTGTTTGACTGGTTTTGCATTAGGCAAAATATTCAATTTATGAGTAGCAACTTTAGAATCTAAACCTGGCATGTCTTCATAACTCCAAGCAAAGACATCAATATATTCTCGAATAAGAAGAATTAATTCTTGCTTATCTGCCTCTGGAAGGTTCTTGCTGATAAATATTGGACGAGGTGACCCGCTCTCTCCTACGTCAATTTGAACTAATTGATCTTCAGTAGGAGGTTCTCGTTGTTCGAATCGGAGTTCCCATTGGGTATCCATTCGTTGAGCCCAAGGATCTGTTTCGAGATTTTCTTCAATATTCTCGTCATATCCTTCTGCAAGTTCGGCGGAGACCATGTTAGAAGATACGATCAGCCGATGAATTTGACCAATACTAGTATCAGAATCCCATGATCTGGAATCAGAAGAATTAGAGCGCTCCTCACTATCGGATTCGGAGATTGCTCGGGATAATACCGGAGGTGAAGCATATCCGAGACCTCTTTTTGTCCTACTGTAGTACATCTCTGATTTTTCTTTCGGAACAACCGTACGGATAGGAGTTTGTCTACCCTTACCATAGTTGAGGCCATTCTTGAAATCATAACCCATCTTTCGGATGATATCTTTTGATTGTTGACTGTAACGACGAAGTTGGAGATGTCCTGTATCATTGCTTTTGCTATCATCCGTATAGCTAAATTTTTGTTCTGGTCCTTTACTAAAAAGTATTGGACTCTCGCCTCTCTTTCGAGAAGGGACAACAAAGTATGAATCATCTGGGTGTTCGAGTGAGACCTCTATTTGAAGAGACTGTACAACTCCCATTGTAAATAACTGAAAGCTATTAAACATATCCAAATAGCACTTAGCATGATAAATGACATCAGTATACTGGAAAGGAGATGCTTTTTCATTGATTTGTACATCTGTTTTTACAACAGGACCTTTAGCCTTAGCAGACTTGGTCAGATTGATTACAAGAGGGAGAGAAGAAGAACGTGGAGGAGGTTTGCTACGACGAAGGTCAATAACAAGTGGCTCAGAGGAGGTGAGCTCCCTTTTATCCTTATTACGAGATAAATCAATAACAAGTGGCTCAGAAGAGGTGAGCTCCCTTTTATCCTTGTTATGACGTAAGTCAATAACAAGTGGCTCAGAAGAGATGAGCTCCCTTTGATCTTGACCACCATCGGTTGGTTACTTTTGGACTGGCAAGTGAATAGCCAGTGGTTTGGAGGACTGAGGATGAGAAATACGTCCTTTGACAGGTATGATGAGGGTGTCTTTGGGTACTGCTTCTTGTTCTTCTTCAGTGTCCAGAGCCAGTACTACCTTCATGAACTCATCTTTATACATACGAGCGTCGTTGTAGTATGCTTCGACACCTTTGAAAGGATAGAGATCTGTAACCTCTTTTTGAACCTCTCCATTGTTATCAACATATTTGAAACATTGATGGAGAGTAGAAGGAACAATGTTGTGTTCATATAGGAATGGTCTCCCCAACAGAGCATTGTAAGAACAACCATGGTTGTCAATGATGTAGAAGGTCACCTTTGTGCGGAGATTGCCTATTTAGAGTTTTAGGCGAATCTTGCCCAGAGGTTCACTTCTTTCCTGGTTAAACCCCAAGATGGTGGTGATTGTACCAGAAAGACTATGTATTGGGATCTTCAGTGCATCTAGCATTGTCTTCGATATGATGCTGAGTGATGACCCTGGATCTATCAGAATACGATCGACTTTTATCGAGTCGACATATCCTGTATAGTATAGAGGACGGTCATGCCTGTTGTCTTCCATCAGCATATCATCCTGTGTGAAGGTAATATTTGGAATTAATTCCAACATACTGTGACAATGGAGGCAAGAGACAGGCTTTGCCTTCGGCTTCTTTAGAAGGGTTAGACAGGTTTCTGCCTACATTAGAGCTTCACTCAGAGTTTCTCGAGTTTCTTTGGAGAGATACAAGAGCTCGAAGATTGACAGCCTGGCCGATGTATTGGCTAGTTGAGCCAAGATATCAAAGTTATATGGCTTCTCAAGTCCAGAAGGAGATGACTTCTTTAAAGGTTTGTCGAAGCGGACTTGTTGTTTGCCTTTGTCGGCTACCATCGGCTTGAGAGGAATGGGTTCTACAACCGGTGAGGATGCAGAAGGGATGTCCTCAGTGGAAACAGGTTGCACTGGAGCGGACTCAGAAGAAGAAACAGGTTTTTTTGATTTTTAGTAACTTCCCGTAGGTAGGCTTTTCCTTATCTGGTACCCAATAGGATTTCCTATTCAACTATGGGGTCAAAAGACACCATATTGCAGATCTTTGTTCTACTCTTGGAGCGTTATTTCTTCTTGGAGGAAGAGGAAACTTCGAACTCCGAAGAAAGATCAGGGTGAATCCACATAATCTCACCATTGTCAAGAGATAAGGGGACGAGACCTTCACTTCGTGGAGAAGGGAGATTCTCTATCTCAAGAGTGGCCTTGGGGATAGGGATGACACCATGCTGTACCATCTGTGGAGGGAAGTTATCGAACTGTACTGAGACCATGTTCGCGGTAACAGTCTTCTCATCTTGTTGAAGAGTGACAACACCAGCGTTGACGAGCTCTTAAATTTTGCCTTTGAGCATGTAACATGCTCGAGTGGGATGCCCAACGAACCTGTGATAAATACAATATTTGGGATGATCCGTCTTACCGACTTCACCAGGCTTCTTCAGGTCTGGGAGTTGGAGCTTATTGCTTTTGATCAAACAATCAAAGATGCTCACGGTGTCATTCTCATCAAAGGAGTACTCTACTTTCGGTCTAGGTTCCCTTGGTGGAGGTACAGAAGGAGTAGAAGTAGACGTAGGTGGAGCTACGTTGACCGTCAGAGATTCTTTGTTCTTCAAATTGATGTTCAAAGTCTCTTTTCCCTTGCGGTTGTTCTGGTGATTACCGCTACCAGATATAGGGTGTTCATCCCGGTCGGGGTTAGACATGTGCACCCCCAACTGCTTGAACTTGTCAGCGCTAACTTCAGCTGCTTTAGCATTGACAATGAATGATGGCCAGTCTTAAAATTGAGTTGACCCCGTCCACATGCTGATAATAGGCAAAAGATTTGCCTTGCAGGTGTCTATAGTTACAGCGGCCGGAGTCCCATGAGGCATCTTTAAAGCTTCTCGGCAGAACCTTTCAATGAAACTCTCAGCGGTTTTATTATGTATTTGTTTGATTTTATTAAGGGCTGACATGGTCATGTCGTTGATCCCCTCAAAGAATTGTTCAAAGAAGATCTGTTTGAAACCCGAGAAAGAGGTGATACAGCCATCAGGCAAGCTTCTGTACCAATCGTATGCCACATCGGCTAAACAGCCGACGAATATCCTGGTAAGAAGAGCATCATTTGGCTGAAGTTGGACAGTCATTACCTCAAAGTGGTTTATGAACTGACTAGGAGAAGTGCTGCCATAAAACAGGGTGATTGTTGGAATCTTGTACTTAGGAGGAAACGGAACTTCCTTCCATTCAATAGGATAAGGTTGCTTGATTCCCAATCTCTGTAAATTGTCCTTCTCTTTAAAAGCCTCGAATTGAGTGCGCAAGAGTTTGACAACTTTATTAGCATCCTTCGATGATGAAGAAGGAGCAGGCTGAATCAGAGTGTTAGGAGGAGGAACAGCGTGGTAAGTACTACCCCCAGCAACTGACTGAATATGTGTGGGTTGAATTTGTACAGGGGGTACTTGAGGAGATACTACCCCCAGCCCTGCATTGACAGGCACCGACGATGCTATTATCTCAGGATTTGCAGCAGGTACAGTCGGTGGTACTGTATGTTGGGCCACGATGATAGAATGCATACTTGCAACCATTTCAGCCATGGTCTAAAAATGTCTTCTAGTACAGCTATTCGTTGTTCTTGACTAGCCGAACTAGAAGCATCTGGGTCTTCAGTGACAACATAAGCTGTCACTTCTCTAGGTACAGTGGAGGACACTGTCTGTTCAGAACTTTCGCTGTATGCATCATAATCAGAGAAGGAATCATCTCCTGAGTGAGAAAGAGGGAGATGACCGGAAGGATCTTGGAGAAGATTCCTTTGACCGATTGTATCTCGGCTTCGGGATCGGATATGTTGGAATAATCCTCAGAAGATTCTTGGAGTAGATCGAGATATCTTTGACTGGGTCTACGAGGCTTGCCATGTTTGGAGCATTTCCTACCCCCAGTATCTCGGGAAGCCATGTTGACGGAAGCATACAACACTTCGTCTTCATCATCTGACATTGGTTCTGAAGTTGCAAAATTCAGACGATCGAAGATAGATCATTTTGTTGTCTGGCAACAGCACTTGATGACAACCTGTGATTACAATGATGTTCAAGTGGTTGAACTGGAGGTGTTGAGATATCGTCCCGCTTTTGCTTGAGGTGCTCTCGGAGGTCAGGAACAATGACGGGACGAGAAAAAGTTCGAGGGATATGTTCTTTGACAACATTCGGAACATGGTTTCGGTTCTTCAGATGTTTTGTCCCTTGAGTGTACAGGGAAGTACTCACTTCATTCGCATAGGTGTCAGAATTTTTGATCTTGGATGTTGCCTTTGATGCAGGTTCGTCTTCGGTATTGGCTGCTTACGTTTCACCAAAGTTGATGTAGACCGAGATCTATTGAGATAAACTCGTAGATCAGCAAACTCACCCCCATGGGTTTCTGTCTGAGACACCATTAATTTTCCTTGCTTTGAGCGGGATATCCGGGAGAGTTGGGAGATCTTGGAATTCTGCTACGGAGTAGGCAGAATACCTCTTGATCAGTACATTTCCCTTTGGCAGGAAGAGAAGAACTCTTGTTTGAGAGTGTCTTTGTACTGATTGGTGCCGAGGCACGTTCAGATTGATCTTCTGAGGTAAAAACCGAGGAAGACTGAGAAAAGAAAAAAAGGACCTTTTCTCTTGTTTTGTGAAGAAGGGTTGGCTAAAGAGCGTTTCCCTCTGTTGTCTTCCAAGTCGTGGAACAAGGAAGTTTGAAAAAAAAACTAACGGGCCTTTTCCTTTGTTCTGAGGAGAAGGAGGAATAGTCAACAGACTACCCCCAGTAGATTGCGCTGGAGCAACAGGGTACTTGGAAAGAGGAGCAGAGTTTTTTCCCTTGCTGTGAGAAGAAGGGAGATTAGCCAAAAGGCTATCCCTCTTAGACTGCGCTGGCACAATTTGCGCAGGGGTTGAAGTGGCAGTAGGCGCATTGGCTGGTTGCGCATGAGAAGCTTTGACAGATGGCCTTTTGGCCATAGACACTGTAGCTTGCGCAGCAGGAGTCTTGACTTCAGGGTGCTTGAGTTGTACTTTGGTTGATAGAGTGGTGGACTGTGCAGGAAGAGTTGCAGCCAACTGTGCCAGGGGAAGTGGAGTCTTGCACTTTGCCAGAGCAGCATAGAAAGTAGTTTGTGCAATGGCAAGAGGAGCAGTATACTGCGCATGGGCAGTAGAGGCAGCAGACTGCGCAGCAGTTTTGGGAGCAGAGACAGCAGACTGCGCAGAGGATTGCGCAGAGGTTTGTGCAGAGGACTTTGGAGTCCACACTGAACAGACTTTGCTCTTGGCAGAAGTTGCAGTACGACGAGTTGTCCCGGAGTTGATCATCGCCTCGTAGGCCGTCTGGTTGACCTTTACAACCAGCGTCTTCTGCGTCTTTCCGATAGACGCAATGTCACATTGAGTTGTCATTTCCTCGTCGGAGGAAAAAGTTGGCCCCAGCAGAGTCGCCATTTTGTTTGCAAAACAAAAGTGTCTTTATTTCACAAACTTTGTAAGAAGTTTACAATTGAATTCTGGGAAAGTACAACTATAGGAATCCGATCTGAAGACGATCGCTTTATCCCTTGGACGATATGAACTTTGAAGACGGTAGCCTCTGAAGAATGCAGCAGCACTTTGGCAAGAACTCCTGATCTCTGGTGATGATCTGATCATGATAATGAAGGACTTGAAACTCTATTTATAGAGTTCTGGAAAATAACTAATTAGTAGTTATTTCTGGATTGCGCAAGCTGGATTGCGCAGGCACTGGACTGCGCAGACTACCAGTTGCGCTGGCAGTTACTCGATCGTGGGCCAACTGTATTAGACGCGTGGCATTGTTTGATTGAAATGCGCATGGTCGTGTACAGACGGTTGCCACGTGGTGAGCAATTGATGGCATATAGGCCACGTATAAAATGTCAGTTATCTTGATGGATTGCGCCGCTTGAACTGCGCTAGTTTCAGACTGCGCTCAAATCGAACTGCGCTGAAGAGGATCTGGCAGACTGTACTTTCGTTAGACTGGCAGACTGCGCTGGCTTTCGGCAGCAGGACCGCGCTAGACAGCTGTCATGGAGGTGTGGTACAAGAAATAAACTGTTTCCTCGTTCTTTCGGGCTGTCAGTTGTCAGAAGATCTGATTTTGTGTCAGGTAATGATGACGTTGCCACGTTAGCTAGCGCGCTCGGATGGGTGCACAGTTCAGCTTGCGCAGTTGAGTTATTATGCAATCTGTCTCCTGTGCAGTTTATTTGAAGGGGGCGCAATTTGATTTTCATTACTTTTTTGATTGGTGCAACTTGATTTTTAGGACCTACAAGGTTCAGGGCCGTCCTGGCCGCGGGGGAACGGTCCGTAGCGAATATAGCTTCAGCACGGGAGACGTCGTCCTCCGCAACCCGAATGGCTTAAAAAAGTCCCCGTCTGCATGTCTGCTCCAATTGGATAGAGCTCTCCTCGTTCTTTGAGCTTGTTGCTCACCCTAATGAGGGGGTTGGAAGAGTCGTCACAATTCCAAGCTTCCGCAACGATGCCCAAAAATTGGGGGTGCTCGATCCAGAAGTCGAGGAGTTGAAAGTTCTTTTTGGCTGGATTGGTATTGCCTTTAATTTCAACCTGTAGGGGGGCGTAGTCAGATTCAGAGGAGTTGAGGTGGGATAGATTGGTATAAATCCCCATACCGTGCTAGTGAGCATTCATGAGGGCTCTATCCAGGCTGGAGTATTGACGGCGATCTCCTTCCTGCATGTTGCACCAGGTGAACGCGTTGCCGTTGAACTGGAGAGTGGTGAGATGAGCATTGAAGATGAAATTATTGAAGTCTTGCATGGCTGATATGGGCGGTGGATGACCTCCGATTTTCTTTTCTCTGCGGGTGATCGCATTAAAGTTCCCAATGCAAAGCCAAGGGGAGTTGGTGTTGTGGAGATAGATGTCAAGAAGATCCTTCCAGAGGTGTTTACGCTCAGCGATATCGCAGCTGCCGTGGACCGCTGAGAGGATAGCATGCTTGGGAAGTATGGGTGTTCTACCCCGCATGAGAGGGCTTGCCAGGAGTCCTGTATGACTCTGAAGTTGACGTCCTTCGTGCAGAGGATCCAAATATCGTGCCTGCCTGCTATGGCCGAGGGGAGACCCAGCTGCAGCTGGTTGGATTTTAATCTTTTGGAAGGAATTTTGGGTTCTATAATAATGAGGATGTCGATCATGTGGATTTTATGCAGGCTGGAATTCTCCTTAATGTAGGTTTGTTCGCCAGACCGCGGACGTTCCAGGATAGGATGTTAAGTATTTATGAAGTTGTGGGAGGGTTTTTGTTCTGTTTGGCGACGGATCTTGTTTGGATGGTTATTGTTTTGGCGTCTCCTATCTTGGCATATTTCTTGCACGAGGTAGACGCTTCCGCCTAGACAAGGTGGTGGGGACGCTAGTGGTTAGCTCGAGAGGGATCGTGGGGGGGCCTATTGTAGCTCCCCTTCCCGGTTTAAAAAATATATTTTATTATTATTTATTTATTTTAAATGGTGATTTGCTCCTCAAAATAATCTGTATCTGATTGTTATAGAGAATTGAAAATTCTTATGTACCAATTTTCAGAGCTTTGTAGATGGAATGTCAAATTCTTGTCAGTTAATACATGTTCATTATTAATCAAATCCAAATTGTTTATGTTGCTACCGTCAGTTTTAATTGAGTCATTGGTTGTGTTTGTCACTCAGGATCTTAGTTTCTCACAAGAGTAATCGTTCTTCAGGTTTTAGTTCTTGTTCTTCTCAATGGATAAAGTCAATTCAGTATTAGCTTGCACAAGTTGTTACTAATTTGATACCCCATTGCCATTTCATTGTGTCAAATGATACTTGTAGAAATTTGATACCTCATTGCCTTTTTGTTTGTCAAATGATACTTATTGAAATATCCTTTTTAGTTATCATAGTGGTTTTTGAAATTGCATTTCTTGTATTAAACATAAGTCATTTATTTAGTTTTAGTTTTTCATGTCATGAATTGCAGTCTTATAATTTCTATCCATATCCATTCATGGTCATGCATGACATTTTAGTATGACGCTTATTTTCTTCTATATATGGGACCAGTGTTCAGTTCTAGATATATGCAATTGAGCAGACGATATTGTTGGCCAAAGAGGGAATCCCAGCCCACACGCCCACACCCATAGGCCAAACCCAACTTCCCAGCAGGCCATTCCTGGAAGCAGCCCGTTCACCAACCGAGCGGGCACCCCTCCACGTTTCTGACTTAGAACCGACTAAACCGAGCGGGCACCTCCTTAGTCCCAGAACCCGACCCCCAGGGTTCATATACGTGAGATCGAGAGCAAGCTTCACGAAAACCCTAACCCTATGCACTCAAACCCTAACACGAAAAGAGCGCCACCACCTGGGCGCACCCCTCGCGCGTACCGCCGAGGGCGCGCCGTCGGCCGGTCGGTGCGGCAACCACGCACAGGAGCGCCGATCAGCGCGCGCACTGCCGAGAACAGGGCAGTAGCAACAGCAGCCAAGGAGGCCGCTTTGCGAGGGGATTTCACAGCGTATGATTGATCGTTCCTCGATCTACGACTTCGGGTATGAACACAACATAACCAACTCCTAGTTCTTTCAAATCGTTTGATTTTATCTGCTTTAGGTTTCCCAGAAGATCGACTCAAAGTCAAGTGAAAACCCGTCCAAAAATAGGACATGTACCAGTCCAAATACTCTAGTTTGCGGCCAGTTTTGTCCCTAACCATGCACGATTTCGAAAAACTAATTGAAGTCACTTTTAGACAACATATAGGGCATCATAACCCTTCTCGTAGATTCGGATTTCAGTAAGTAGACGAGAAGATATTCGTTTCTAAAATTCAACAAAAATCTGTTTTAAAAACATTAAAATTGATCCACACGACGTGCGTCCCGCCATTCCGAGCGTCGTGGTCGCGAACCAAAAGCACCAAAATTTGCGTAACGGTTTCGTGGTCATGTAGGCTTTGACGGAATTCAAATTGGTCGCGTGTGCGCGACGAATTTGATGCGTATCCGTCGAAATTCACCGTATCATGTACGTTGCAAATTCTCCAATTACTTTGTGCACGCTCGTCAGATCAAGACGAAACTTGTGCCAGCAGAACCGTATCATTTTTTCTCGTCCTGTATGCCAAGTTTGGTCCGATTCTGAGATCGTTGTTAAAATCGTCGTTTTGCGGGCCCCATGGTCCCACTCAACGGGCGATTTTTGCACAGCCCGTCGGAATCCAACTTTGGACATACGGTTGGGTTTGTATCAGAAAATCGGATCCGTAGACATATAGTTTGACGACTTTAGAGGCCATTGACTCTGGCACACATTTCGGTACAAAGTGGGTCCAACGACGGACATCGTTTTTGTCCGAAATTACCGTTTTGCCCCTGTGTCCAGAATTGGACTTAAGGACAGGCAATCCTAGCTAATTTGACTATTCTGAGAATGATGGTACTATTTATTTCAGCATCCGGAGACTTCTGCATGTGTTGGTTGATTGTGGCTTATTGAGTGGTATAGTGTTATTGGTTTCTCCAGCTAAGGACCTCAGGCAAGTGCACTTTCTGATTGCTTTCCGATTCATAGTAGTCTTTTCATTTCATGTCTATACATATATCTTGCTGCTTGTTGACACGCTCGTCACACGGAGTAGTCGGGAGGGGAAGTATCTTAGTACACATGTGAACTACCAGAAATATCCCCAAAATGTCTATTATTGCATGATAGCAGCTGCACACGACATGTACAGTGAGCCAAATTTACACCCTAGCCTTTATTTCACACCACCTAGATAGATGTCTTTTATTAGTTTTTCCTTGTTTACTTCTCTATCGTGCTACGTCATCAGTTTTCTTACTAGCTTTCATATTCCATATGCTATTTTCATGTCTTGTTAATTCTATGTGTTTTGCATTGCCGTCGGTTTGTGTACTTGTTCCATTCCTGACTGGAAACCAACATTTTTCAGGTTAGCCGCGATCACTCTTAGCACTGGGGAAGACTTGGTATGCTGAGGACAACCTAGAAATAGAAAGCAATTGTACCAATTTCATTAATTGTAAAATCTTGTATTTTCTTTAATTGTAATGTTGTAATAAATTTAGAAATGTGAATGAGCAAATGTGTATTTTGAGTATTTATTTCTTGTGGGCTTGACAGCGTTCTACCGCCGACTCTGCGGCGTAGGCTGGCTTGGACACGTCTCGTATCCGAAAAGCGGGTGCGGGTCGTGACAAGTTTTTGTGGTGGCCCATACAGGTCAGTTTTTGCAGAATATTGCAAACTCGTGATGGTACGTTAGTCGTACTATTTTGAGCCTGCGCCCAAGAAATGCTCATTCACAAATTAGGATTAAAATAATTTAGGAGAATAATTAGGACTAGGAGTCCCTTGTTCAAATTGACCGTTAGGTAGTTAAGATTATTAGATAGGCCATACAATTTAGATAGCTTGCTAGATCCCTATAAGTACACTATTACTTTTGATATGACAATGTGATCCAATGTGGATATACTATTCACTTGGTTAATTAGGCTTACCTAGAATTAAGGCATTAATTTTGATAAACAGTTCAATTTTCTTATTTAGAAATAAATCTTATATCATAAGTTGGAATTGCCTGTTTTAAATTCTGTTTTGCTGTAAGGAACTGGTTCATAATTACTGATTCTGTTATTCGTATAAAATCTCAAGGTAGATTGATTCGAGATTTCCCTCAACTATTGAAATGCATACGAAATAATACTAGAATGTTGTGTTTCTTTCATATTTATTATTATTTCCTTCATGTTAAATCTTTTATTTTAATGTAGTGACTGATAGGACAAATACCTACACTTTATTTTTATCAACCTGTTTGAATCTCTAGAAGCCCCTAAATTTTACGAATAGTTAAAGGAATGGTTAGACAGCAGCGCACTGTCGTCAATTATTTGAGGGTGGAGAATGTGGGTTCACTGCAGCCAGCAGCGCACTGGCGAGGCACAACCCACAGAATTGAAATCATTTCGAAGAATCAGAGTTTATGGAACATTGCTAAATCTATGTTCTCGTTAACCTCTTTGGATCTCAGATACCCTTGTGACAATATAGAGTAGAGTACATGACATCTTATCACACCTGAATCACGGAACCAAGGGTCTGTCACAGCCAGAGTATATAGGCGAGGCATACTTATCGGTGAAATGACTTCAGACAGGATTACAAGTTTAGGATACTATAGAGAATAGAAAGATGCCGGTGTGACCCTAAGATCCAAAACCAATACTAGTGTAAGTTCTGTAAGTGGAGTAGCATGTCTCCCAAACCTAGCAAACCGTGGACCTTGTGATCTATTAATGAGGTAATTGACTGACGCTAATAGGTTTACTTAGAAAATAGAATATAGAATTTAGAGTTCCACAACCTAGTAGTCGACCGAGGCCTTAAGGATAAGATAATAGGTTGACTGTATAAACAAAACACCATGTAAGGTTTTGATTCTCTCAATACTTAAACTACTTATTTTCTCCAATTCAAAAATCTCGTATATCTATATTTTGACTCTCCTGATCAATGCTGCTATTACAGCCTAGTTTTTGCAAGCTTACTCTTTTATCGAGCTTGATTCAAGACGCATGTTTATTGGGGACGCCCACTAACATATTGTCTAATCAGAATCATTGTATCATGGTCTGATCAACCATGATGCAATTGGTTCACTTTTATCTAATTACCCTACACGGATTGAGATGTAGATGCCTCTAGGATCTCATCCGCGACTGCTTTGACAATTTCTCTTGAATTATACATTCGCCTTTGAATCACGTAATTGTATTTAGTGACATCTCTCTTGAACTCTTTATTATTTTGTCTTTCACCGATTAGAAAGACGAAAGCTCGTAATTGGTAGATAGATACATAGTATCCCCATGACTATGATAGTCGTATATGCAAGTGTGGCTACCATCGGCCATCCCTGTGACATGAACCTTGCCACCATATCCTAGCCTCTAAGGTGGGTAGACTGTAAGCCTTCTAAAATTTTGGGATATACGAGGATTACCGATTGATTAGAATAATTTTCCTCTAGGATGATAATTAGAGCCCCATGGACTCCCACTTTCCATTTAGTTCATTTCGTGTCCCCGCCGTGTCATTAATATTCGGAGCACAAGGCCAGTTGTTATCTTCCAACAAACTTTACATGCAAGATGTAGACGAGTCCACCTTCATCTAGGTATATCATGTCCCACTCAACCCTCCCCTTGTACTCTATTTTTGTGCTACTTAAACACCAAAGTTACTAAAGGTGCATCTTGGGCTTTAGGAACCTAGCTAACCAATATGACTGACAACTAGCTCAACCACTTGGGTTGAAACCTACTCTAGGTTGCCCTAACTAGTAGAAATAGTTTTACCTTGGGATCTTGCCCAGTCAATATAGATTGAAACCCAAGTTCATCCAACCAACGACTAATGTCCAAATAGAGAACCCAGTAATATCACAATATTGATTTCTCAAATTTTGTTCTATTTTGGAACCTTGTTTAGAATTTCGAGAACAGAATTTTCGTATTATATGGATTGCAAGCCCCTCTAAGAGACGAAGTTCTTCGATTTAGTAAGTGACTAGACTAGAGTAGCCCAACCTAGCTAATAAGTTGGTGCTCGTAAACCTTTTTAGTTGTATCGTTGGAAACCCTCTACCCGCTCTGAAACATCATAATTGCTCTCGATTACTTTTTCTTCTTCCTGTTCCCCCTACTTCGGAGCGACAAATAGTCATGCTTACTAGAGTTTATTGGTATTTCTTACCACTTGTGCGAATTTGTTGTTTGTTAAATTTTGGATTATTTGATAGATAGGAGGGGGTAGTAGATGCCATATGCAGTAGATATATGTTGGTATAATTATTAGCAACTATTGAAGGTTATAAAATTTAGTGACCCGTGTTTTGAAGAGTAGTGTGACCAAAGGTGGGTAGAAGTCATCAAGGCTTCGTAGTTACAATTGATTAGGAGGAGGATATGAATTACTTTTGAGGAATTAATTTGAAGAAATTAAAGAATAGTGGATTTATTTTTTTTTATTTTGAATTTTAAGCATGTTTATGAGTTAGAATTTCGAGGACGAAATTATTTTAAGGTGGGTAGATTTGTGGCTCCCCTTCCCGGTTTTAAAAAAATATTTTATTATTATTTATTTTGTTTTAAATGGTGATTTGCTCCTCAAATAATCTGTATCTGATTGTTATAGAATTGAAAATTCTTATGTATCAATTTTCAGAGCTTTGTAGATGGAATGTCAAATTCTTGTCAGTTAATACATGTGCATTATTAATCAAATCCAAATTGTTTATGTTGCTACCTTCAGTTTTAATTGAGTCATTGGTTGTGTTTGTCACTCAGGATCTTAGTTTCTCACAAGAGTAATCGTTCTTCAGGTTTTAGTTCTTGTTCTTATCAATGGATAAAGTCAATTCAGTATTAGCTTGCACAAGTTGTTACTAATTTGATACCCCATTGCCATTTCATTGTGTCAAATGATACTTGTAGAAATTTGATACCTCATTGCCTTTTTGTTTGTCAAATGATACTTATTGAATATCCTTTTTAGTTATTATAGTAGTTTTTGAAATTGCATTTCTTGTATTAAACTAAGTCATTTATGTAGTTTTAGTTTTTCATGTCATGGCTTGCAGTCTTATAATTTCTATCCAGATCCATTCATGGTCATGCATGACATTTTAGTGTGACGCTTATTTTCTTCTATATATGGGACCAGTGTTCAGTTCTAGATATATGCAATTGAGCAGACGATATTGTTGGCCAAAGAGGGGAATCCCAGCCCACACGCCCACACCCATAGGCCAAACCCAACTTCCCAGCAGGCCATTCCTGGAAGCAGCCCGTTCACCAACCGAGCGGGCACCCCTCCACGTTTCTGACTTAGAACCGACTAAACCGAGCGGCACCTCCTTAGTCCCAGAACCCGACCCCCAGGGTTCATATATACGTGAGATCGAGAGCAAGCTTCACGAAAACCCTAACCCTATGCACTCAACCCTAACCGAAAAGAGCGCCACCACCTGGGCGCACCCCTCGTGCGTACCGCCGAGGGCGCGCCGTCGCGCCGGTCGGGTGCGGCAACCACGCACAGGAGCGCCGATCAGCGCGCGCACTGCCGAGAACAGGGCAGTAGCAACAGCAGCCAAGGAGGCCGCTTTGCGAGGGATTTCACAGCGTATGATTGATCGTTCCTCGATCTACGACTTCGGGTATGAACACACATAACCAACTCCTAGTTCTTTCAAATCGTTTGATTTTATCTGCTTTAGGTTTCCCAGAAGATCGACTCAAAGTCAAGTGAAAACCCTCCAAAATAGGACATGTACCCGTCTAAATACTCTAGTTTGCGGCCAGTTTTGTCCCTAACCATGCACGATTTCGAAAAACTAATTGAAGTCACTTTTAGACAACATAGGGCATCATAACCCTTCTCGTATTCGGATTTCAGTAAGTAGACGAGAAGATATTCGTTTCTAAAATTCAACAAA